>CP137669.1:36750159-37021752 GCA_037976565.1 Mesocentrotus franciscanus | reverse complement strand
CAAGGTCCATTTCATTGTCTATCCTAATGGCCTCTAATGAGTCTAAGCTACATGAGAAATAGATTTTCTGGTGTATGATCAGAATTATTCAGTTGGAAAAGAAAAAGCAAGAACACAGTAACACTTTTGTTTTCTTATAGACATAAGCATATGTACATAATTATATCAGTTAAATGTTGGCATTTTGTATTTCTGTGAGACACTGCACACTTCATGCATTATTATGTTAGTTGGTAAACATAGCAACCTTATTTTATCAACTTTCAATTCCTTTTGTGATACCCTTTAAAATGAAACAAAGCAGTTCACTAGAATTCAAAACTGAATTTTACGGGCCTTCTATCTTTGAAAATGTTGTGACTTTGTCAAATATCCGTCTGTGACTAACAGGTTATGCTCATTGAGAGGAGATAAAGAGAAAAGACATTACCTGTATCATGGGTAGTTCTAGCCTTCTCAACATTCCAAACGATGATGTAATCAGGCGCAGCGGTGCAGAGAAGTGTGGGGTTGTGTCTACAGCCAAAGGCAATGGCCGACACTCGTCTCTTGTGAGCGACCAACTCTAAGGGCTATATGAGACAGAAACACCATGAAAATTGTTTTTGAATGCAATTCTTAAAGTGACTCGGTAACATTGCCTCAGATTCTGAAACAAAATTCTGGATTTAGGTCATGCTGCAATCATAATTATAAACCTTTAGGTCAGTCAGGAATCCCATGACTTTTACAAGCTGATCGCCTGTCTGATTATCAAGATATTTATGATTGGAAATCGAAATTTCATTTTTCGTTTTCCTAACGGTTTTTATAACACTAGTCTATTGGGGAAAATGAGTATGGTAAAACCGGTCACTCAAAGATTTTTACTTTTTTGAGGAACTTCATGATCGTTTTGAAGCGCAATTTTTTTAGGGCTTCAATATTACCGGTACACCATATCACAGACACTGATAACACATGCATCTCAGAATTAACATTGTTAAACGATCGATGCCTTTAATAATGCAAAGTACATACTTGAGAATTAAAATGTTGCAGATTTAGTCATTATCTTGATCATGGTCAAACTACACTGTCTGATACAGTCAACATAACAACTTTCACTAGGCAATGACCCATTTAATCTTCTTCTCTCCTTCTTAAGAATACACGTTGCCAAAGATCAATCAAAATATTTAAGCAAGTATTAACCTTTGACTGCCAACTTTGTAGGCTCCACACTCCAATGGATGACTTGGTGAATGGGAGAGCCAGGTAGGTGCTGTTGCTGCTCAGCTGGTTATGTGAGATTGGGTATGGTGTGCGAATGCTAAACTTATGGAGGGTAGACATGTTTATCTTTCAGGTTTAATCAAGTCTGTTGATCGAAGTATAAAAAACAGCAAAGTTAAAATAATTTGAGCCTCACTAAAGAGAATAAAAATGAAGGAAAAGACTAGAGATCTATATACAGAGGATACAATAAAAAGAACATCGATATACCCAGACATTGTGTCTATGGACAGGTTGAGCATCCAGACAGTTAACTTAAAAAGGTAATTTGAATAACTAATTTACATGCAATATTTCATAAATATTTAAAGATTTATGTTAGAAAAAATTAAAAGGGATAAATAATTATAATGGCTAGTGCTATTTGGTGCTTAAATTTTGTTTAATCCAAAGGTAAAAGTTGTGGCTTTATATTTGTTAAGCGTCTGGACACACAACCCCCCCATCATACTAGGCAGAATGCAAATGTTTTTATACCTCTTAGAATACTTTTCCAGAAATATTAATTTGGGATAAATGGGATTGAAAATGCATATGAAGTCAAATGGAACCTTCTCCAATGGCTTAAATAGGAAGTTCACCTGATATCAAGTTGGTTTTAATAAAAGCATAAAAATGGGAGAAACAAATTAGTGAAAGTTTTAATTATATAGCAATATCCGATTAAAAATAGAAAATGTATGAATTTTTGAAGATGTCATCAGTGAAACACAATTTGGCAACACTGTGACGTATATAGCGAGGAAATTTAAAATTTGCTCTGTACAGAAAATTTTGTAATTTCCTAAGGTATTGATGACGGAATAGATTTGTTTCATACAGAGGTTATATTAATTCATATTTGCAATAATTACATTAAGGGTGAATGTATGATTGACAATTTTTCAGTACAGAGCAAACGGGAGGAGACCTCACAAGATACTTCACAGATTTGCCAATTTGTGTTTGATTGTTGCACCTGCAAAAATTCAGAACTTTCTTATTTTTAATTGGTCTTTGCTCAAACTTTCACTGACCTGTTTTTCTCATTTTTCTGCTTTTATTAAAACCAACTTAATATCAGGGTGGACTTCCCTTTCAGCAATGTCATAGAATATTTCAATTCATTGAATAATAAGCCAAATTAAGATAATTATAAGAATAAAACATATTTTTGGAACAATGTGTTAAACGAAAACCAAATTGTCTCCAAAAGCCTATACACAGTAACACTAACAGTAACAAGTGAAAAACACCCTGAAATAAAAACCTAACTAGAATTCTAAACAAATGTTTCATTTTCAATATCATTTAAACTCCATCTAAAAAGAATTGTTTTATTTGAAGAAAAAAACAGTAAATGACATGAAGTAAAAAGTAATTTCTTGTTTTATTATGTACAGAAACAAAATACTGAATATGATTAGATCTAGAAACAATACAATTACAAATTGAAAACTTTGCCTTTGGCTTTGGAAGAGATCTTGAGACTATTAACAGTATGATCATTTCAGAAAACTAAATCTATTATCTTATATTGGCTTTAAAATGAGCAAATTACTCCTGCTGCATTATGTAGAAAGAATTATCACCAGCAAGGCAGCAAGTTCCAACTAAAATTTGAGGGTCGAGGCCTC
The DNA here is from genome assembly GCA_037976565.1 of Mesocentrotus franciscanus. Classification (NCBI taxonomy): domain Eukaryota; kingdom Metazoa; phylum Echinodermata; class Echinoidea; order Camarodonta; family Strongylocentrotidae; genus Mesocentrotus; species Mesocentrotus franciscanus. The sequence goes on along the minus strand of CP137669.1, from coordinate 37,018,861 downwards.
AATCGACAACCATGACAACAGGCCAAATTCTTCCCTTTTAACAATGAAGCCAACAGCTAACAGTTGGCAAAATCCTGGCCAAATGCGAAGAAAATGATTATCATCATGCGATTGTCTTCCTTACAATCATTTTCGTGTATCAATGATAATCTATCAAGAAAAAAAAACCTGAAGAGCGCCATCAACTAGCGATCACATTTGGCCAAAGACACGAAAATTTTTATATAGGCCTACTCACGTGTAAATCAACGTATGGGACTGCAGTACGCAACTTCGCTCTTTACAAGCGACTGCTAACGTTACCTTTTCGTGATCAGCCTCTTCATACAAGTCATTTTATAACAGAAAAATGTTTGCATTAGGAAGATATAAATGGAACAGCCAATTTCCACAGAGTCCGCACTATTTTGCAATCAGATCCGGAAACGGGAACGATATTTAGCGTATTATTTCTATAGCAATCTTGTACACGTAGTCTTGCTCACAGGCCTATTATTTTTAATTTGCCGTTTGTCTGTTTTGTTTTTCTCATTCGTGCCTACAAAGGCTACATTCAGAAAATAACAAAGTGAAGCGATGTTCTAGCCAAAACGTGTAATTTTATATCCATGATAGTTCTCATTGAGTATCTGAACGAAAATATTTCATCACTTCAGAATAAAGCTAAATTGTATCGATGGTCAAAAAGTAGGGATGATCGAGGTGCAATGTATAGCCCGTCTCAGTATAGGCCTACATAAGCATCGGCAAAATTCAATTTCCTATTTCTGTTTCCTTCTCTCTCTCTCTCCTACTCTCTTTTCTAGTTTGCAGGCACAAACCCTTGTCAGTCATTGTGCATAACAGTGTCTGCAATATGAGACTACAATAGGCTCTGTTGTTGTGTAGCCGACACAGCCAGAAACTGACAGATATAGGCTCTGCTCAAGGCTTTAGGAATTGTGGTTAAGTGTCAAATTAGAGTCTGTGCTTGCAAACTACCTCTCTGCTCTCTCCCCTCTCACCCAGACCCTCCTCATAGACCCCTCCCCAGGACGTCGATCAATTACATGTATGTGCCCCCAAACATCAAACTCTGGCTACGGCCCTGCTCCCACCCCCCCCTCTCTCTCTTTTCTCTCCCTCCCTCTCTTTTCCCTCATCTAGAAAACAGTGAAAATCTCCCACCAAGAAATACATCCATTTGTTAAATAATAAGCAAGAAAAAATTATTTTTAAAATGAAGTTCAGTATAAAATAAAAATAAGAGTAACCTGCTAATCACATCATTGTTGCAATGTATAGAAATATTAAAAACTTGAAGAAGTTCTCATTTTTCTCCTTTTTATTAAAATAACTTGATATCATGGATGACTTTCAGTATTGTTCCTGAATTTTAAAGAAAGTAAGGTTGTTTATTTGTTTTTTCCACACCACTTTCACCACATAGGCTACTCAGTCTGTGGCTCACACATTTACTTTTTCAGCACAAACAGTGATCATACAAAAGCAAACAAGAATGGGTTCTTTTTTGGTCTTTATGTATTAAAACAGATTTTCATACTGCAATTTTCAAGTAGGCTTGCAGTTCTATCATTACATGGAAAGATATTCACAAAAAATACAATATTATATCTTACATACCAAATGTACATGTACACAAATATTATTTGACACAAAGAAAAAAATTATACAGCAAACAAAAGTTTGATTATGCAAATAAACAGAATGATATTCAAGGAAATTAACAATGACTCATGTCTAATTGGCATTAACTCAAGTATAATGTAAATAATAATTTTAATGCCATTCATACTATTATCAGGAAACAAAAAAGTTATATTAAAATTTAATAGCTTAAGAGAAATTTACTCTACATTATACAATCATAATTAGACAATAAATAATGATCGGAAACAGAAATGAAATTGTACAATTTATGGCATGATTTATATCACCTATGATGACGATCATACAATATATATATAAAAAAAGAGATATATTTTTTCAGTTTCTGATAGATATTTACATAGTTCCCTGATGAAACAATGCATAGATGTCATATGGGAAACATTTCTTTTGCAATGCAAGGTTTTGTTTGCTATTAACATATTTGAAGAATGCTGAAAATAATTGATTTTCAGATGATTGGTCCTGCTTCATTATAGCGACACAATATGCCATTTCTCTATTCCTCCGATTTTCTCCTCTCTTTATATCTATCAATCTATCATCACACACATAGATTAAGCTTATTTTCTTCCATCATTATCACACAAATCATATCATCTTTGAGAGCCAGAAGGTCTTTAACTCTTTGAATGATATGAATTAATATCCTTGATCTTGTAAACTGCCACACACATTTATTTGGTAATTTATTTATTTCCTATGCTAGAACACTTATACATGTATCAATTAAAGTGGGATTAAACCTGACATTGGAAGAGGGTATTACAACAAATACGTTACATAAAAGAAATCAATGACCATTACAATTAATATGGGTACCAATATGTGCTATTGTGATATGGAAATTCATGTAAGTTTGCATACCTAATTACCCTGCAATACAAAGGCCCTATTGAAAAGTATAAAACATTTATATATTGAGCTACTTTTAGGTTATCCCTTAAAAATAAATTATCAACTACATGTATTTGAAAACAGAAAAGAAAAATACAGTGTAAGCTTCTAATGATGGTAATGGTGCATAATGATGAATTCTAACAAGTTCATCTATCAAATTTAATGCTGCCCTCTACATCATCAGCATGGACAGGTATTCCTTATCACTTTTCCATGTCTAGGACGAATATTTGCATCTGTACTCTTCACAATACACTTGCAGTTTGTCTTAAGCTTTTCAAACTGAATGAAGTCCAATGCTTATCTCAAGAGTTTTCAGAAACAATTGTAATATGTAGGATCTTAGAGAACAGGTTTCTGCTTCAGAATAGTATTTGAACCATATACAAATGCTCTATACTTCCAGGGGAACACAAATACATCTAAGATCTAATTAAAGGGCACAGTTTTTTGCTTAAAAGTATCCTTTTCACTTTTCATACCAGACATAAATCACAAGAACTCTATGTGAAAGAACTCTATCTCCAGAAAATAAAATGACATCTACATGTAGGACCTATAATGAGAGTGAACAAATCATGGTGTCATTTTAATTTTCATACAGCAAAGAATAAAAGTGCATACCAGACGTAATAACTTGGTGTGAATTCTCCAGGAAAAGAAATGGCAACTAGGATCTAAGTGAACAATTTTTTTATTTCATGGCATCCTTTTGTTATTGATGAAACGCAGAATGACCGTTCATCACAAGAGCTCGGAGTGAATGCCCTCCATCTACAGGAAAACAAATGGACTTCTAGGATCTAAGTGAACAAGGATTTGCTTGAGGGTGTTCTTTTGTTCTTGATGCAAGGCAGACAGGATGGTAGGGTAGCGCAGGAAGGTGGAAGATTAAAAGGAAGATTAAAGGGTCACATATGAATCTTGCTTCCAAATTTTTTCTTCAGGCTTGAGTCTTTCCCACCAAACCCACGACGGTTCAAATCGGTTTACAGCAATATCGGGGAGTCCATTCAGTCACTACTACGGATCTAATATCACCTATGTGGCATTTTGAGCAGAGATGCAACTATTAGGGTTGTTCAAATATTGCAATATTAAAAGTCTACCGGTACTCTAGGAGCTGCTGAAAAGTAAGCAGAGCATTGAATACACAACAAACCTAATCAAAATAAATAGACCAGTTTATCAAAGTATTCAAATCATTTGCATACCTATCAACAACATTTTGCTCTAAATCAGTAAATGTGGGCCTCATGGTTCTGGGAAGAAACCTCCACAAATCATAATACATTAACAAACTGGTCTATTCCAGAACTAATTATCTTCAGCAGCAAGCAAAAGTTCAATTAAAATAGATTCCTGCTAAGGAAAAAGTTGATCCTATCATCGAGAACATAATCACAACTAAAGCAAGCAAAAACCTACTGAGCAGCAGTTGAAAACTCAAAATCTTTAAATAGCAGCTTTCCTTCTTAGCGGAAATGAACATACGCTGGGAAGTCTGAGGGCTTGCAGCATAGTGAGTTCATGTTACAGGAATGTCAGGAAGAGAGTGGGGGTACTCTGCAGGAATCATGAAATGTTGGTCAAGGTTTCATGAAATCTATATTTGGAGAACATACGGTACTATGTTAAGGCTTGTTCACATATGCTGGAGGCGTTTTGTTCAAGCGTAATCAAAGCGTACTTGAGTTTACATATTTGTATCTCACAACACACAGAGATAAGCGAGTATGCGTAGGAACGTTGTTGCATGCAACTACTTTGTCATCCCCACCTGCCATTCATTCAGTACACATATAAATCGCCATGGTTACCCGCCGCAAATGTGTATGTGAACGAGCCTTAAAACGTTGAATTTGATCCTCCAAGCTCAGTTTTATGCAAAAGTCTCCTTCTTCAAACTGATATCCACCTCATATGCATGTACTGGTTTAATAATAAATAATATTGGGTTCTTGTACAGCACTCATGTCTGTCCGATTTCACACTCCTGGCGCTCCACATTTCTCAGTAATAATTATAGCTTCATCATGTATCACATCCTGGTAATATATATTGAAGTTATTTTGGTCTGCTCAGAGCCAAAAGGGTGTTATCATTGATTTAATACCCTTCTGACTCTCAATAGAAGACATGACATTCCAATACCTTCTGAAAATCAATTGTTGATAAAAAAACGTTATTAGATATTGTCCACCTTTCAAGAAACTATATTCAAATTACGGTAATTTGGCTTATTATGTGGATGTTTGAAATATTGTTGACCTTGAAATATTGTTGAGGTGTGAGAATTGTTATCATTTCAGTTACAGTGTTTATTAAGTACATGTACCAAATAGCATACATAATTGTATCATGATCAGTATCATCACTCATCGAGAAATGCTCCAGGATAACTGAGTCTCTTTTATTACTTTCTAAAGTACCCCCGGTACTTAAAATCATTCCAAAAAGTGAACACTACTCCAAAATAGAGAGAAATAACTTAATCTTCAATACAGAAATCAGGATAACTTCTTATCATGAAATATATCAGTCTGATTGTAATACCATAGCAATAAAAGGTGTTGTAAGATGCCAATTAAACAATTCTGTAATCGCATTCATATACTTTGAAGAGCTAACAATAAGAAAAACATTAGATGCAATTCAATAGCTGATAGCTGATTTGTAACATTGCGATCATGTACTTTGATTAAGAAAACCGGGTACCCCTTTGTTTTGAACTTTGTTACAGAACTAGAAGATTCTGTAGAAATCCCAAAAGGATGTATTGTCTGCAAGGAGTTCTTCTCATTTTCTCATGGCTGCGTACTCGGTCTTTTCCATGAATAGCACATTTGACAGACATGATAAGGCAAAGCTCAATCACATGATCTCAAATTGGCATCAAGAATGTTGATGACATATCAAGGATATCTCCCTAATCCCAGCTCTTTCATCTGTTTCCCCAACTTTCTTTTGTTCACTTCATGACGTGATTCTATGCCTAAACATGAGAATAGCATTGCTATAAACAGAGTGAACATATACTTGCTATTCACATCATACAGAGGGTACATGAGCAAGTATCTTTACAAACTGCATAAGCAATCCATATTCTCTTCTTTTTTTAACAATTTGAAAATACACCACACCTTTAGTTTTCTTGCTTTTAAATGGGTATATTTGAAGATTTTTAAAGGTGTCTGTTTTATAATATCAAATTTCAATAATTTAGATTAGTTTTAGGCATAGTCAAGAATCTGGATTTTGGGGTTACTGTTGTTTTATTTGAACATAATTTTGCTCTTTTGCATTGTAATTACCATAAAAAGCAACTACTTTATTATCATATTGAATTGACTATGTTTAAGGTTTCCAAGTTACTATATAAAATTACTATAGTCATATGATAAAATGACTTGACAAAATATAAATAAATATTTCTTTCAATAAATCTAACAACCTCAGGCATTCCTAGGAGTCTTCTACAATTCTCCTCACCTGACCTTAATTTCCTGAACTATGGTTTCAAGTTTCCCTTCCACAAGGGTGTGTTCTAAAGTGGAGCTAAGAGTTTCCAAGTTTGGTTTCAGAATAGAACTTGTCAGAACAATCAAATATATCCATTCGTGTTTCTTCAGGACTTGTGGAGAGCTGCAAAACTTGAGAGAAAGCCCCAGGTTGTTCTCACTTACCAACTTGGATCATGATAATCTGAATGTTTATAAGACCAATATTCCTGTCAATACACTATGTTTCATCAACAGCAAGGTTTTAACTGGTTTTTCTGTTATCTGCTCAGCAGACAGTATACGTTTGCTCCATTGGCCTTTTCAAAGCTACCCTGTAAACACTTGAGTGTAAATAATAATATTGTTTATTTTCATAGCGCACATATTAACCACGCAAGGTACTCTCGAGGCGCTCTAATATTACCCAGCTCTGCTTGGCTACCGATTGCGGTGCTCACACCTTTCAAGGAATTCATTCCTACCAGTACCCATTTATTAAACACCTGGGTGGTAAGTGGCAAATGTAGATTAATGTCTTGCCAAAGGACATTAGTGAAGCGGTGGGACTCGGACCACTGACCATGTGATCCACAGTCCGATGACGTATCCACAAGCCCACCACACCTCTACACCTCTACTTAAGCATATACCAATTCCCAACTGGCTTCACTCATAGTCATAAGAGAGAAGAAATGTGGTAATCTCTTACATGATCAACTTTGTGTACTGATTTTTACACAATCAAGTTTTTAATTATATCAGCCGTGTTGCAGAAGCTGCTTAGAGCTGCAGAAAGCATGCCTAAACAATATCTCACCGCATTAATGAACTTAGTTCGTGTCATTGCAGTTCATAGACCTTCATCTAAAAGTAGCGCAAATCATAATCTCAGATTACTTTGAAGCATTTCCCATGGTTGCAAAAGAAGATTTGCTTCAAGATTAGTTTATTCTCAGTAGACGACCCTAAGCATAAAGAACTAGGCTTAATATTTGTGCTTCCTCCTGTTCGTCTTCTCATCTGTCACAATGATCTACCCAAGCCCTTAATCTCTGATTTCCCCAAAGGATTAACTAATCCAGACTCTGGGATCATTGCATCATCACGAATAGAAACATGAAAAAGCCAATGAACAATGAAGCCAGGATATCACAGAAAAATATCATTTGTGTACTCCAACAAAAAAAATGGCTCTGTTAATCAATTTTATTTGTATTGAGATATTACTTGTAGGATATTAAAAGTACTTCTCTAATAGACAGAACTGAATAGCTTGAATCTTAAACCACTTTTTGATTGTATACAGTCAAGAAAGATAAGAACCAGATGAACAAGAACAGATCAAGGATAACCTTATGCATGGAAAACTTACTTAGAAGTCATATGTCATCCGTTTGATGCCTGAAGGACAATAAGTCATATAATTTTATACATAGTTACGATCCGACTCAAAACAGATGATAGTCTCATTGAACAATAAATAAACAGGACACTCCTTTACAGTAACCTAACTGACAAAGTGCTTGAATTGCATACAGATTCCAAAATACAAATATGTGCCTGTCACTTCTAAACTGAGACAAGGCATTTGGCATGACGATGGCAAGGGATTTCAAAGAGTGCCATACCCTTTTGTTATTGGGTTGGAAAGATCATTTAAGACTTCATAATAAAAAATCTTTATAGTACAATGAAACCTGTATATAAAGACCACTCCAGGGAGACAACAAAGGTGGTCTTTACGGGCAGGCGGTCTTCACGTACAGGTTCCTATGTTTCAAATGAGAAACACAGTTCAAGGGAAACAAAAACTGTGATCTTTACAGACAGTTGGTCCTTCTACACAGGTGGTCACTAGGGCAGGTTTGACTGTATTTGGCCACGTGGTCTTCACAATCTTTCCATGATTATGATATAGCTAGAAACAAGTTCAATGTGCTGATGACATCTATGATCTCTCAAAGACCACAGATGCAACACAGCTAGATTGTTTTTGACAGTTTGCTTTACTAGCAAGCAACATCAGCATTCAAAGTTCAGTATTTTCTAAGATCCGAGGGATGGGCTACTTGACGGGTTTATCCCCTTGGTAAATCCAATCCTTGATCTGCTTGAGTTGGACCGCTGCAGACGTTGATTCGTCCTGTAACCTCATCCGTTCCTCCTGGAGTTTGCTGATCTTGCTTTGCATGTCTTCCTTCTGTTTGCGTTCCTGAGATGAAAACAAAAAGAGACAATCACATTGAATAGCTTTGAAACTGTCAGTTTTTTATAGGAGGGGTTGGGGGAGGTTAGGGGTTATGCTGACAACCTGCATTATCCAGCATAGAACAACAGCAATATAAAACAATGAAGTGTTTTTGAAAGAGGTATATCGCCATAAAACAGCTTCAGGTATGTTAAAAGCTTCCTGCAAATGTTTCCAAACTGAAGAAACAAGATAGGTTAAGATTTTAAATTTTTTAAAAAGAACAAGAGGAAGAGAAATGAAAAACACATTTCAAAATGTTCAATACCGGTAGGCATTGGATATAAACACTTTCCATTTTCAAAGCTTGAATTACCCAGTAAATACAGCAATTTATCCTTAAATTTACTACAAACCTAAGGATTTTTTTTTTTCCTTTTTCTTTTCTTAAAACATGAATACAAAAAACCCCAAACAAGAAAATACAACAGCTAAACAAAATCACTCAAATATCCATACTCTCTTTGTCTACATATTCCTCTTCTCAATCAATAATAATACTGAACTTCTCAAAGCCATTGCATTACATTCACTCAACACAATGATTAAACCATGTGCTATATGTCGTGTATTCTCTGAAGAAGAATGTTATCCTTTCTCGAGACACACCTATAACAGTAAGCTTGCACGTCGTATCTGCTTAATTCACATGATGAGGGTCACCATTCATGAGTTATTCATACATGATTCAGGACATAGACTATATCCTACTCATGATCATACTAGAAAAACATATACATTGTAGAAATTGCGGAATAAGCCCTCTTTCCATGATTAAGTTTGGTACTTATGAGATATTTCAAAGTCCACCATACAAAACTAACTCAAAAGACCGTCAATACGATGAGCTACCGGTACATAGAATTCTGGATCTAAAAATAGTATTTATCTGATATAAATATGATGAATCTTGTCTACCAGTGCAAAAAATGTGGTTTGTATGTTATTTACACAATGCTTTTTAAATAATTATGAGAAGAGCTTCCCAAATGCCCCTTCTTTATCATCATCACCCCTTCTTTCCTGCAAACTCATGAAACATACTTTCTACTATTAGTATTTTGATACATGCATATCAAGGTACAGAAACCAAATCTTGGCTGCTATGAATTAACTTAAGACTTATATCCTGAACCTGTAGCTTTGATGTGTGAGCCTCAACTATACCTTGGAACATGACAACTCACGTCTGCAACAAGAGGCCCACTAACATGCATAAGGATCAATGATATTCTCAGTCAAATCTTTTATCCACATCAGAATGAAATGTAAGACCATTATTCAGACATTGTGGGGCTGAGTTGAGATTTGGGTGATTGTTCACTTAGATAATTGAGTGACTAGACATACAGCTCAGAACAACTCAATTGTGTTTAATTATTCATGCAGCTGGATAAATTAACCCTTGTCACCTAAATCAAGGCTATGACTATACAAAGGATAACAAAATATTTTCCCTTTAAAGATAAAGTTGAGTTCTGGTCATGCGATTGCATTGTGAAAGAAACGATGCGGAATCCATCAGAAAAGGTTGATTATCAAGCGTATAAGTATTGGTGTTTACTGCAAGGTTCTGGAATCATCAAAATGATAAGAAATTTGACCCAGTCTTGGTAAAGTTACAAGCACTGTACATAGAAATATGTATATGGGACTACATGAACATGTGGCATAAAAATCCGTCCCGATTTTTATGCTGTTACATGCCATATTTAGAATATTAAGGCATTTGAAGAGCCATGCTTTTCATGGAACATTTTTTATCTGATGTTCTTTCACACTTGCATAATAACAATGATAACGCTCACAAATTATTTGTTACCTCTTCCCAGAACTCAACCTTCTCTTTAAGCATTTGGTTGGCTCAAGACCTTTGATACACTTGCAAACTTGAGACCCTTATAACTTATAGTTTCTTTCATTTTGAATGTACATATTTCAATTTGTATCATATCTGTATATTAAAGTACACTGGTTTGGATCACCTCTCTGCTTTTTTCCAGCTGTGACCCAGAAGGGTGTTGGGCTATCATATTATAGAGAGTATTATACAATATTATAGCAGAAAATATAACACCAATCATTCCCCTTTACACAGCACAAAGAATCTTAGAAATCATAAATTTATTCAAGCAATGTTTTTCTGCACTTAACCTCTAAACTAAGCAAGGTCTTTGAGTCATTGCCAGTTTCTCTTCATAAACAGTGACTCTTCTCTTCTTCTCCTCAAGGCTAATAGTATGAGTATACACATATGATTCCTCTTCAAGGCAATCTATATCTTTTCAATGTCAATATTTTGAAATATGGAAAGGATTTTGAGCATGTTTTGACAGGAAGTGATGATATTTTGTTTCTTTTTATAACCCAAAGTAAACAGTCTTACGTGTGTATTAATAGTGTATATCAAGGATTATAACTCACAGAACAAATTTCCATATCAACATGTTAATGGGACTACCATTCTGATTTTTTTTTTCAGGATCAAGTATTGCCAGAACAATTTCTAAGATTAAAACAATACAAACTATAACCCCCTGAGGTTTCGCTATCTGACAACGCTCATTTCAGTGGTTTTTTTAATACTTTTGTTTTCACATGTCAATTTGGGAATGAAGCCAAGTATTGTGATGCTGAAAGTTTTGGCAAAGTTCAACAATTCCTAAGAGAATGCACAGCTTGAAGGTGCAGGACTTTATATTTTAAATCATATTTTTCAAGTTATGACAATGCCATCAACTGAAATCACAGGAATCACACGGATGTTTTTACATACAGAATTACATACTGGTACTATGATATCTTATCTCAGTTGTCATTGTCAAAATCTTTGATGAAGCTTTGATATTCTATGTACAAATCAAATGAATTGTTCTGATTATCATATTCCTACATGATGATGATGTAATGAAGATAGTAAGGGAACATGAAGAGAGTTCCAAGTGAGGATTACGTGCCTAGATTCTACTGTCTTCCCTTTGCAACTTTCATGTATATATTCATTCCTGTCTATAAGATTGAGGTTAATAAATATATCTTTCATCCAAAAAGCATCTTTTCCTTTTGAGAATCAAGCAGTATAATTCAGAAAATATGTTCATCATTCCATTAAAAATGATTCATTGTATAAGTTTATAAATAGTCTCAATCTTATACAGTCTGACAATCTCCTAAACATTCTTTTTACATATATTTATCATATTAGAAATTGGGCCCTCTTCCTAAACAGCATTAGCCGACATAGATTTAGTGCTCAAGCCCTGTTGAGTGACACAATTTCAAATGCACCCACAAATACATGTAACACCCCCAAATTAACATGTCACATTTCTCGGAATATTATCCCAAAAATGTTCCCAAGCTTCCGCATTTTCGGATCAACCCTTAGGACTCTAGATGAAACATTTAAGTCCTTCGGCCTTCCCGACTTGCCCCTGTTATCGAGACATAGGGATAAACAGGGGAACACAGGCACATGGGATTAAGGATTACTGAAGGGATTGCTGATGAGGACTTAAGGGGAGAGTGATGAAAAGTTCTTAGCAGGTCCAGACATAAGTGTAGGACAAGAACAGATGGATTCTTAGACAATAGGGGGCTCTTCAATCGCCATGGCAACTCCAAGGTCACGTGGAGGTGAGGATTTTGCTTGTCATCGCCTTGCAAGACAATTTTGTCTTTATCTCAGGAGATCACCCTTTGCTATCGATTCACGCTATTTTCTACGTCATTTTTCCTTTCTTTAAAGGCATGATGAGTAAAACATGCATGCCAAATGATGCTCCGGAACACCACACCATGTGAATCATGTAATTGTCCCCTTCCGACTTTTGAACGAAATGGATACCACCATAAACTTCAATGTCCAGTTAAAGAATCTTTAAGAGTCTTTTAAGAGCACTATCCTCCTCTTTCTCTTTTTAACCACACTTGTGGAAATCATATTATTTTTAACAAAAACAAAAAAATCTGTAAAAAAACCCATCCCAGTAGGTCCCACTCTTGCAGATCAATTTGAACTTTTAACACTGGTGTACAACGTGGATGTCCAAAGACTTTGAGTCACAGCTCAGTCATGGCTTATTCATGATGAGATCCCTCATAATTTAATAAAAACAGGCATGGAGGCATTCAGGTTTCGACGATGGAACATCATCTGTATTATGAAAATGTCATAGAAAACCTAGATCTGGAATGTGAAAAGGCAACTGTTTTAACCACTGCCAGAGCTGTGCTAACAAGTCAATTAATCTAGATTTCCATGACAAATGATGGTGATTATATGTCATTTATAAGCACCTGTCTTGCATGTATCTTGAATTTTCTATTATACAGTGATCACTATTTGGGCTTGACCAAACTAGGTAGGGGAGCCATACATGACAAATATGATACTTTTTTTTTATTATAACTGTCTTTATACAGATATTTGAGTCAAACTCTTAGGGGAGTGAATTCATTCATTCAGACTTAGAAAAGGCTATTACCAAGGTACATGTATGCCATATCCATAGCATAAAGCTAGCAATGAACCCTTTAAGGATTAGAAAATTAATTAAAGTATTTGCCTAATTTTTGTAATATATGGTAACTATTTACTTAAATATCATGAAAAGGCAGTATACGTTGAACAATGGTAACCCAGAAACAGGTCACATCATCGAAATACATGTAAAGGTGATTTTGACTAGTGTTGTTAGTAAAAGAGCACTAAAATTATTGCTATAACACATTTGCTGCACTTTGTTGGCTCAATAAAAGATGTATAATTTGATTTATGATTTTCCAAACAAACTACTTAGTAGCCTGGATTTGACTAAAATATTGCAATATTTCTGTTGATATGTAATAAGAGTGCATCTGCCACGAAATACTGGCTATTTAATAAGGTTTTAGACCATTAATATGATTGTTTTACCACTTTCAATTTTACCTCAATTGAGCTAAAGCAATTAGCACATTCAGACAATGGGTAATCTTCCTCATTGTTCTAGTTAAATGACTTCCTATTAAAGCCTCAGTTAATTAAACAACTGCCTTTACACAACTGCCAAACTATTGTTTTTGCCAACCTTGAGATTCGTTCCAATTTATAAAAAAAGCCTTGACAAACTTTCTAGCGCAAACAAAGGAGTTTATTCTTTTTAAATATCCACAATTAGCATTATCACCAAATACTTGAAGAGATCATAATGCACTGCATGTAAATAAAAATACAGAAATTACTCTTTGAACTCCAGGATAATCCTGACAAAACTCCACAGAATGTGCTTGGATTGAGGGAAAAACACAGAAAATTTTCATGAAGACATTTTTATTATAAACCTGCTAATCAAAGCACTTGACAGAGGCACATATGGAGTTTGGCCATCTCAAAAGCTAAGCAGTACCCAAACTAAATAACAAATTATTCAATTTTCTACATTAAATGAAAGGTTGAAGCACTAATCTTGGTAAAATCTGAACTCTCTTGACAAACTTATTACATAGGTTCTATAAAGTATAAACTCTACTTGCCCTCCTTTTCTAACCCTTTGGCACTCATGTTCTCTTTTGCTCTTCGTCCTGGCGTCATTTCCTCTCTATCACTCATCGCTAGTACCTAGCCTTACCATCACACAGGGCTTGGTGTATGACATCCATGACAAACTCTTGACATGTCTCTACATACAAAACCTTGTCATGTTCACACTAACTTCTTGAAAACTAAATTCCTGAAAATTAACTTCCTGAAAATTAACTTTCTAAAGATTTGTAATATAATTTTGTAAGGCCGAGGGTTGCTATAGGTTTTAGGGTGGGTTTAAGGTTAGGAATTGGGTAAACTATGATGCCCTGAGGGTTACAGTTAGGGTTGCTATTGGGTTTTAGGTTTGGTTTAGAGTCAGGGTTATGTATAGTGTTTGGTCAGGAGTGGAAGTTAAGAATTTGGATAGTGTAGACAACTGACTACGGAGTTATTATTGCCAGAGCATGTGTTTTATAGAACCTGTGACAATAATCATGGAGAAGTTGTGGGAGCATTCTCAACAAATATTTTTTGCTCATGTACACCCAATACAAGCCCAAACACTTCTTAAAGTTTGTATATGCTTTCAAACTCCTTGGCTCGATGTCTCAATAAATACTGTATACGGTGGAATTATCTAGAACATTTTCTTCAAACATCAAATATCCAATACGGTATGCACAATGCAGAAATTTCTGCGATGCGTGTTCCTGAACATATGTAATTTATTATGTGAACAGGGTTATTTTCATTAACATACTGACTAATAGTACTGTCTTCTTGCTAACTGTTGCCAGTTACCTATGGTTCTCTTAGATAGGTCTTTGACCTGAAGATAAATATTTTCTTTGAATTTATACAGGGTTACGCCATGAGTAAGGGTACTGCTGCTTACGTCAAATGAAAAAGTTCAATGACTTCGATTCAAATTCTATTCTGATTCATGAAAGGCCCAATTATCAAGTCACTAATGATTGATTTTGCTTTTCATTTTTAAATAAACTAAGCTAGTATATTTTTCATATGACTTCTTTACTATGCTCGACATGTACATGTATATGTTTTTTCTAAGCTCCCATTGAGAAAAATTGCGTTTCTGGGAAGATATATCTTGTAACTTACAAATTCTTTATTCCAAAGTCAATGGATAAAATAATTCCCTTTCATAATGAATTATTTCTAATGATTTAAATCATCCTGATAAACTTCTGAAACAATTCCCTTTGATATTCTCCACACAGACCTCTAAAGAAAAAAAGATCAACGTTTCAAATAAAAACAAAGGTCAAACTGGCATTTCACAAAAATAACTCCAGCTATTTTTGTTCTTTTACACAAACAACCCTGGACCCAAATTTGTTATAATCCAAGTCCTTGAATATGATCATTCATGTACATATTCAAAGAATAGACCTTTTCACAACAATGTCTTTGCTTCTATTTTGGCTGTAATCAGTAAATCAGTTTATTTCCGTCACCAGTGGGTTGCCAAAGGTCACCTGAAACACGATGTTATCAAGTCATGTGACTGCAAGGACTGCCAAGAACATGGCTTCCAAAATATTTACATTTCTGTTTGAAGTTGAACTTTAGTAACTAAACATAAATGACTGGTAATAACAAATGAGCAAATCCCAAACCTTACTTTCTTCTCCCCTCTCACTCACTCTTTTCTCCTCTCTTCATGAGATTTCTCGACTAAAAAAATTTTCTCAATTTTTCAGTTCTTAAAAAGATTTTTAAAACCCTAAATTTTTCAGATGTTATTGTTGTTTACTTTACTTTTATCTAAACGTTCTATGGGCACCATGGCCCTGTTTCATGAAACTTGTTATCCATGAAAAGTTACAATAACTGTTATAAGCTACTGAAATCATGGCATTTGATTGGTTGAGCAAATTAGTCATAGAAATTTAGCATTTGTTATTGGTAATAAGATTTATGAAATAGGGCCCAGGTGTGTGTTAGTGTTAAGCCATGTATACACAAACATTAAAAATTGAGGTGTTGAGCTTAACCAATATTCTGATAATGTGCATTCTTCCATTCTTTCAAACTGCACTTTAAATGTCAGACTTTCTTTATAATCAATGATATGCCATTCCTGCAACATGTACGATGCTGAAAGTAAGATTGTTATGGATCGTGAGTGTTTTCCTGTTGAGGTGAGAGCGAGCCCTACTTTTGGAAAGCATCTCCAATGTACCAGTAACGTCATGGCAACCAGCAGTCCCGGCACCTGCTTTACATTTACATCATCCAGGAAACGCCGTCTGAGACAAGGTACTTCTACAGGACAAGAAATCCCATTTGCGAGTCTGAACTCTCTTACAAGAACCCTAATTTTCATTAATATGTCTAGTGTAATTCTTTTGTTACACAGTTACATGTACAGGTATATGGACTAGAAACGTAAGATGGAAAATGCATTAAAATTAGTTGATATTCATGCTACTTTTTTTTTAATGATTTCTTCAAAGAAAAATCTACCGTACTGGTAAATTCTAAGTCCGATATTGGGATTGCTATTTCTGATGGGATTGCTATTTCCTTTGGATCTTAAGGCTACATCCTATTTTATATACCTCACTTTAGAAATCTAGCCATCTGATTTGGTCGAAATTGGAGTCGTGATTTTAGCCATGCCCGCCTACCGGTCTATAGTTTTTTTAAAGATGCCCCGGTTAACCGGCCGCATAAATAAATTTTGCCGAGATCCCCATTGGTTTACGTGTAAAATTTTTCTTTGTGCGAGCGCGGAGAGCGGATACCATACAGTGTGAGTGCCATTTGGTCGCTAGTGTGTGCCATTCCCGAAAGATCGTAACATTCAGGCAACTTTCCAGCGAGGATTAACAGACAGTGTCTCAGATTTTCAGTGATGTTTTAACCAATCTTTACTCAAGAAAAGGATAAGGCAAGAATTCTTTGTGGATTTTTTTGTGAATTAGGTATATAAAGATATATGAATTGCTTTAATATTCGAGGCATGGATGTTGGGGACGTTGCATCCTGCCATGACCGAGCGCACGGCGGGGGCCTATAGAAACAGCCATGCCTTGAATAGCAGTAAATTTATCTATACTATTACTGCACAGTATCATCACTGATATACATGTACATGTATATATATAAATGAGGAGAGCACTGACATCTGTTTGCATATCCCTCAATAAAATATATATACCCCTGTAATCCGTTTGCTTATATTAGTGCCAAAAGGGCATCAACTCATGTCATTTAACATGAAGTTAATGCCCTACTGACTCTCAACAGACAAATTGTTCCCTCTATAAACCCTTTACAACTCTTTAAATATAACTAAATTTTCTACAGCTTGGCTGAAGTTGGTGCCGTGAACTGAACTGATATATGATGAAAACACAACCCTGAAAAACAGAATAATACAAAGAAAGAAAAAAAAAATCTTTTTAGGTTTGGAGCTCTACAATGTTCTCTTTCGTGCCTTGGATGTGATGTGAACACACCCGTCGAGCCATCTGGGTCCCCCCTTTGTTTCTCTTTCCTATTAGTCACGCTGACACCGTCTGTCCCTGGGCTTCCCTTCACACCCACACCCACAATCTCATGTTAACGTTCTACTCCCATCTTCGAAACTTTTCAAGCCCAATGGAGATAATGTTTTCCTAATCCAGAATGATCATGGTGAGATGATGTTATAAGCTTGGTCTATTTTGAATGTGGGTGATGAAAGATTAGGATCTGGAATGATACATTCATGAATGTTTGAAGAAACTTTTTTTTTTTTAATCATTCCCTAACATTGAATACCCTTCATAGCAAAATGTTCCCAATTTTCAGGCACATTTTACAATCTCTTATATTTATCACCTCCTCTGTGTATCAGTCCTTTATAATAGAGCTCATATTTTTTTATCTTTAGTGATCCTCTTGCTTTTTAACCACTAAAAATAATCTAACATTTAAAGAGAAGGTTGAGTTCTGGGGAGAGGTGACAAATAATTTGTGAGCGTAATCATTGTTATTATGCAAGTGTGGAAGAACATCAGACTAAAAATGTTCCCTGAAGGGCATGGCTCTTCAAATGCCTTAATATTTTAAATATGACATGTAACAGCATAAAAATCGGGACGGATTTTTATGCCACACGTTCGTGTAGTCCCATATACATCTTTCTGTGTACAGTGCTTGTAACTTTACCAAGACTGGGCCAAATTTCTTATCATTTCAATGATTCCAGAATATTGCAGTACACACCAATACTTATATGCTAGATGATCAACCTTTTCTGATCGATTCTACACTGTTTCTTTCACAATGCAATCGCATAACCAGAACTCAACTTTATCTTTAAAATAAACCATGTCATTACAACGGCTTTCCCACTCTGTTTTCATAATTGCTCATTCACAGCTTTCCTACCCCTCACTATTCTCTCTCTCTCTCCCCATCCCTCCCTCATTCTCTCTCCTTCTTTTTCTCTTTCTCTCTCTCCCCTCCCTCCCTCATTCTCTCTCTCTCTATCTTTCTCTCTGTCAAAATCATTTTAGTTTCTCTATGTCTCCTCCCTTTCTCTCCACACTCTAAATGCAACTATATTCTTTCTATTAGTTATATGGTATTGAAATCAAATTAAAAGAAGTGTGGAATACTTAATTCTTACCATATTTAACTGATGCGTCAGTCTTCTGAGTTCAATTTCCAGCTCACTCTTTGACCGAGCGGCCGTTGCCGAGGGCCCTTCTTCGTATGCACTGCTGTTAAAGACAAAGAAAAAGAAAGTGGTATGAAATTAATATCTCAGCCCAATTACTAAAAAAAATACAATTGTACTACACACTGTACTCTTTAATTTCAGAGGGTACATTTGAAAAGTTTGAAAGTTTCTAGAAACTTTCTACCTCAAAACCCAAGAAGAAACACTTTCAATATGAATATAACGAATAAAAACACTTGCATATTGACATTTAAATCATAGCAGTACAAAGAGAGAGGAAGTAAGAGAGAGAGTAGATAGAGAAACAGCGAGAGAGAGAGCGGAAGAGAGAGAGGGAGGGACTGAGTGGAAGAAGAAGAAAGAGACAGAGAGAGACACAGAGAGAGGAAGAAAGAGATAAAGAGAGAGAAAGAGAGAGAAAGAGAGAGAAAGAGAGAGAGAGAGAGAGAGAGAAGAGGAGGGGAGAGGGAGGCACAAGGAGATTCTAGTCTTGCTCATTAAAAGGTGCAAATTAGTTCCTTTCTCCTATCTCAGGGCTTCAGACATTCCACAATATCATCTTTATCTAAACAAACAGAATTAGGTCTTAATCACAGAAGGAATAATTCCTTCCTTCCTCATGGAATAAACACTGAGCAAATAGGAGATCTTTTAAGCATCTCTTCCAGGTTGTTTTATTGCCTAGCTCCAAGGTTTGAAAGCAAGTTTTCCCTGTCTCTAAGAATGCGTTTGACAGAGTCTGGTGTACTTATACTTGCTTGAAATACATGTATCTCTCAACTCTCACTAATTTAGAGTGAGAGATAGAAAGAGTTAGTCTACACATTCAAACTGCTAAACTCCAAACTCAACTCAAAATATTTATAATAAAAGTGGGAAAAGACTCCCAGCCATGGAGCAAGGCTACGGTTTCATCCGTATGACAAATAGTTTCAAAAGCAATCCAGGCTGAGTATGAAATGGGTGATACTACTTGATTACAAACACCTCATCTTCTAAATTTAACTGGAATGTATTGCTTTCATGAAAAAAGAGGCTAAAATACTTGTGACATGTACATGAAGAATACATTTATAGCAGAAGCAATGAGAGATCTCTAAGATGATTTAAACAGATCTTCTTGCAAGTCTCATTTGGATGTGTGAAGGTCTTACTTCTCAGTGTGGGGTATGCTGATAAGGGCAACATTTCTTGACAAATTTAGAACACTTTGCTTGAAAGTATACACATTCATTTGGTTTTACTACTATTACCAGCTTTCCCTACAGTGTAATTGAGATGTGCTGAGACTTTATTTTTTTAAAGTGAGAATCAACCATGGAATGAAGAAGGAAACAGAAATAAAGAGAAAATTAGGTAGACACAAAAATCTGTATGAGTTTAAACAATTTGAGATATATATGAAGAGCAACAGATAATAATAATAATAATTGGATTTAACTGGAGATAGACAGACACAAAAGATAGTTTAAAAGCCCAGAAAGATGGTAAGGAAGCAATTGAGGAAAGGGGGATAACAGCATGAATAAAACATTCTAACTATTTTCCTTACATGAATGATAAAACTTTTTGATTTTACTAAGACTCCTCTCTCTCTCTCTCTATTAGACTAGGCATGTGTAGATGTGATAAGAACTAGAACGTCTCCCACACAATCTTCAATTTCCTATTAAGGGTAATTGAAAATATGTACCCTTCTCATTCAATACATCAAAAATGAAAATTGGAAGGAAAAGGATTTTTTCCCCATCTCGCAGGTTCTACCATGAGAGTTCTAGCTGACAAAAAGGAAGCAGTAATAGGTTAATTAGATCCAAATTGAGCGAGTTTCTGGAAATAGTTCCTTGCTCATTTCAGCGAATGCGACACATAATTGAAAAACTTGGAACATTTGAGCTAATAAAAGATGCGATGAGGTTGAATATTCGACGGTACAGACAGAGTTGTCTGTGAAGGGATTTAGAGGCGAACAGCGAGAGTGTCTTAATTGATAACTTAATTCACAAACACAGCTATCTGGAGTGGCAATGTGCTTTGGAACAGCTGAGAAGGTGCTTGGTAATGTGCAAATGTAAATGCATGCTTGAAGATAAGAAGAGAGCAAAGAAGCTTTCAATTATCTCATTTGATTTGATCACGAGGAACGGCAAGAAGATGTTTGAGAGCATGAAATATAATTCTGATGATTTTATTTCATACTCGAAGTATGGAAAAAGAATGGATTATGTGAGCTGTATAGTAAATTGTAATACTAGTATATGATATCACAACTCAGCCATTTGGCTGCAAACTAATTTCCTATAAACCTTTAATTGATCTGAACTGAATTGAAATGAACAATGTTACATACAAATCAAATATTGAAACTAATGTATTAAAGTGACGTTAGCACAGCTTCCCTTACTGGTAGTGATTTTTAATCGTAACCTAGATGTTATAACTTGTTTGGGATGGGGTGGGATGGGGAGGGGGTAAATAAACGGCTAAAATTGAACAAAACCTCTTTAAGATGGCATGTCCCAGCATTAATAAGGAATATCATATGGAGTCATGGACTGGAAAATTGAGAATCATTTATTTGAATGCCCTGTAATATTCTCTAGGCTTTGATTTGGAAGGAGTAGAAACTCATACTGCCTGAAACACAGACTAAATAAATCTTGTCCATTATCTTTTCTATCTTTACATCAAAATGCATTACCCAAGATGTTGGATTCGACTCAAATTCTGCTTGAGAACTTTATACACTTAAGATTGCATGTATGAAACAAAACTTAAATTAATTGGTTTGGAGGAACGGATCTTGTGTGGAAATAACCTCTATCCCACGTGACATTGGAGCAGTGTGTTTAATCGAATTTCCCTAGTGAATGATGTACATACATTGATAAAGAAATACAAGCTAGACTATGTTGACTTGAATATCCTTTTTAAACTTTCACACTTCTCATAAACTTGCCCTACATATGACTCTTCTCACAATTATATTTTGATATTTCATTTAAATGCCATAATGCAACTGCTGTCTTATAATAGTGACAGACTAACTATAACATCTTAGAAAAATGTACCTATTCAAAACCAAAAGTGTGTTCACTCTATGTTATGTTTCAACACGTTGATGGTTCCAAACATGAATTATTGGACTAATGCTGCTTTTATTTTTAATACGTGATCGCAAAGATTTGAGGAACTCTTGCAAAAAGATAGCAAAACTTTTGAGAATGTTATTGTTTAATTATCATCTTCCTTGCTTGGCCCTAGAAGTCTTAAAAGCACCACAGTTGTGAGTGATTCAAATCAAGCACAGCTCAACTTGGGGGTTCGATATTAATCGCTAGTCCTAACAAAAAGAACTCGGCCAACACAGCTTTCCAATAGACCAGGTTACTTACATATTCAAATATTTTGCATACTTTCTAAACAAAGGTAATTCTTGACAACCTGAAAGCTTGCTTGAGACTTGCCCGACATAGCAACAAGTAATGTCTGCAGACTGGATTCCAAGTATAGTAGTTTGTTCATTAATAAAAGGTTAATGGAATGTCACTAGGTCCCCAGGAAAGAAACATCCATAAATTTGAATATGTTAGTAACCCGGTCTATTGATTGGAGGACTTGCAATCGATCTGGATCAGCTAGGCGCAACTCTTTATAAGGCAGGGCCCAGGTGCCATCGGTTCAATAACTGTTCAAAATATGTACTGCCCTCTACCTTCTCATTCTTTCTTTCACTTCTGTGACATTTTGTAGGATTTAAAAGCATTGATCTATTGCTTAGAATTTCTACCATATGATCAGGTATAAGTCCCTTTTCCTGTCAATACTTATTTGAGAACACCTACATTGTATTGCCAAATCTTCAAAATAAGGTCATTTTGGAAGCTATGAACTTAGCTGTCTTATCAACATCCAAAAGTCATGGTTATATTGAATCCCTACCGATTATAATGTTATAATATAAACTTTGGAATATGCATCTGTACAAGGTCATAATGACATTTGTATTTTACAAGGTCATCTTTATAATGCATACAGAAAAGTGTGACTTTTATGATGTGCAAAAGAGCACTTTCAAAGTCACAGAGATACCAGAAAGACCTAGAGTCTTGAGCTTTGATGATATGTGGGCACCAATGATATTAATTACTTTGATATGGTACATCAGCATGAATACAAAATCATACGTTCAACAACAGGAAATAGCATTTGAGTTCTTGACACTATCTTAATCTGTGTTATCAAGTCGTCCACCCACTACACGTTTATGATTCATATGATATTAGCACTTGGAGTTAGATATGAAGAGACAGAGAGAGCGAGAGAGCAGAGAGACAAAGAAAAGTAGAGGCAAGGATGGAAGGGAGGGAGGGACAGGAAAGGATGAAGAGAGTGAGAGAGAGAAGAGGGAGGGGGTACAACTATTACAATACACTGCAGGTGGTAAAAGGTCGCTTGCTTCAAGCATGTTTCAAGCGAGACCTTGATCAATAAACTGCTAATTACTTCAGAGCACTGAACTACAGTGAGCTTTTTAGGGGATGATTTTTTTTTCAAAGCACTGTGTCTTCTATTCAACTCTGTGACCTTACAACAAATGCCTTGACACATAATCATTTTAAAACACTTATAAAATGTCATGTTCTGTGCTATTGCAATAATCTGCACATAATTTGTTTTACTAAACTTGTACCCAATTGAAAGCACAAACACTGATGATAGATACAAATAGGACTAGTGAAAATATAACCTGATTGAAAATACAGAAGAGAATTTTACTTTTTTTACTTTTTTTTTAACCAGTACTCCAGATTTACCACTACTCTAACCTTTGATGTGAAAGCCTTGTTCACATATAACATGGTAAGCTGTGTTTTAAATGAAAAACTTGGTGGATAAAACAAAGACATTTTGAGTGGAAATAAATGGCGGATGGAGGTGAATAGCAGAAGCTGCATGAAAGAAAGGCCTCTATGTCTACTCAGTTCTCAGTTCTCTGTGTGTTTAAGATGAAATGTTTCATTTTATTTTGCCGCCAAAATTTTTTGAGGCAGTTTACTATGTCACATCTGAAGGAGGCTTGATGAAGGTACAATGTAGTTTAAATATACACCTGCACAATGCTTAATGCCTTAAAAACATTTGTTAATGTATATTTAAAAATTATACATACTCTGCATCTTTTTCCCCGAGACTCGTTGACCGTGATCTCCTCTGCGTCAGTCCTCCGGAAAGG
The DNA here is from genome assembly GCA_037976565.1 of Mesocentrotus franciscanus. NCBI lineage: Eukaryota > Metazoa > Echinodermata > Echinoidea > Camarodonta > Strongylocentrotidae > Mesocentrotus > Mesocentrotus franciscanus. Next base: position 36,995,098 of record CP137669.1, on the reverse strand, counting down.
GAGTCGCTGCTCTTACTCATGCGCTTGTCAACAGCCGCATTGTTTGCAAAGGTGATGGCGCCAACTATCGCATCATCCGCATCCTCAAGATGGTCGATGGATATCGACTTGAAGGCCGATTGCTCCATACCTGCAAAAAGAACAATATTATATATGATATTTATGTGGCAAAACTGCAATGAATATGTAAATCTTGTTTTACAAATGATGAATATTGTGTGAAATATTGGTTGCAATGCTTTTACTGCCATGCCATATTTTGTTAAGGGTCAAAAGAGAAGCAATTTAGATTTATAAAACAACTTTGCTATTAGTAAACTTCATGCAAAACCCTCATAAAACACAATAAACACACTCTACATATATCTATTAGTTAATGCATAACAATGGCATTTTCAATAAGGTATTAATATATAATTATGAATATTGAAACAGCACTTTGATGGTTATGAAAAAAAATGGCATTAGTATATATCTTATAAAATGGAATGCAAACAAATTTTGCATGCAATCCACAAGTAAGATAGATATTTTTGTATTTGTTTATATAGAATACAAGTGAAAAAGGGAGTAGAAAAGGGAGATTTTTTTTTTAAAGAAATGTAATGGACTGATACTTAGGATACTAAAATGTAGGTCACACTGTCACCTCTTGGTCTTACACATCACAGGTACCATGAAACAAAGACCATACTATTTTGGTACTTCCAACTTCAAATCACCCACATGCCAACACATAAAAATAAACAAGTGCAATTAGACCCAGCCTAATTTCCTCAACAAAATCGAGAGAGCAGATAGACGGTTTCGGGCAGTCAATATGTAGAAGGACTTGACCTTAAAAAGGCAACAGACCGATGGCAAAAGCTCTCCAGGGAGATGTGAATTTCACATGGAGGTATGCATGGACAAGATTGATATCTTGCTTCAGTCATGACTAGTCATTAACTTGTCATTCAACTGCACAGTGAAGCTAGCCGACACTTCATACCTTGAAGTGTGACCGTATCACCTTTGGCTTCTAAGAGAAGGAAACGCAGTGTTATATACTGCTAACTGATGGTCTAAAGAGTGCAAAAGTTCAGGCAGATACAACCCATGATCATGAATATTGTTCTCTTGGTGTTTGCAACTAGGAAAACAGAGTGACAAGGTATCGTTTTGCACATTACCCACCAAGCAAATAAAATCTTTGCAATTTAATACAAATCAATTACCAATGCAATGTAAATTGGTCTCTAAATGTGACTGAGAGGATTGTGAACCATTATCATAATCCCCCCCCCAAAAAAAAATCACCCATTTATCTATACTGAAACATAACCCCAGAAGCTATAGCACTATCAAGAGAGAGAATTATGCAACAAATTCAAGGCAGCTTCCTTTCAGAAAGTAGAACATTCTATTTCAAAATATAAACCTATCTCCCTTTATGACAAGCAATAAGACAGTTCATGTCATGCAGCCCCTCCTACCCCTACCCCACCCTACTACCCTACCCTACCCCTACCCTACCCCTGCCTACCCTACCCTACTCACTACCCTTTACCCTATGCCCTACCCCTACTCCCTACCCCTACCCTCCCTTTACTGACTACTCCCTACTCCCTACCCTGCCCTACTCCCTATACCCCTACCCTGCCCTGCTACTACCCCCTGCTCCTGCCCTCTACTCCCTACTCCCATACTATCCCTGCTGCCCTATTCCCTACCCCTGCCCTGCCCTGCCCTGCCATTACCTACTCCCCTACCCCCCTATCCCTATCCCTACCCTGCCCTGCCCTGCCCTACTCCCCTGCCCTACCCTACTCCCCTACTCCCTACCCCTACTCCCTGACCCTACCCCACCCTACTCCCTACCCTCCACTCCCTACCCCTACCCTATCCCACCCTACCCCTACTCCCCCCACCCCCTCCCTACCCTACCCCTACCCCTACCCCTAATTCAATTCCAAGATTAGGGTCTTTATTAGGGTATGAAGCCTTGGAAGGACACTTTCTTACTGAGCATGACATTCAAAACATTCCCACAGCTAAATGTACACTATACATGTAACAGCAAATCTCTCAGGGGGGTAACATTCTGGCATAAGCACAAAACTGGGCCATTTTTAGAAAATTAGCCTGCCTAGCGATAAAAGACAGCAGCAGCTCACGTGAAGCTTAATACAGGACCCCCGGAGATCCCTTTTTCCATTGACTACTTCCATGATCGCTGAACATAGCCCATGAATGCGGTTTCCTTTTGCTTAGATTGAAAACATCATCAAATTGTCTCATGATCTGACTTGGCAAGAACTTGAAAGCAAGCACCAAAAAAGAAGCACAAGCCTAACTTAATTATCTTTAAAGGGACCATTTACACCAAAAAAGTGTTTGTAATATTTTATTGTATGATTAGAGGATGGGCTGCTTCCAGTTTGCTGAACATACCTTTGAAAACAGTTTCTTTTTTCTGAATCAAAAGATCTCATGACTGGGCAAAATGAGCATCTTTGGCAAAAGAAACATGAGCTAACTTAGTTACAGTTTTAATTTTATTTATTTTTTGGCAAGCGTTGGATAAATGAACAAGTTCAACAGCGTATACATCTGAATATGTACACCAATTAGAGAAATACTGTAGACATTCCAAATTTTGATCGTATGATCATGATTAGACAAAATCAAATATTGAAAATGACTCCGAATCGAAATATAAAGAGCCACGATTTTCATCGGGAATGTCACAAACTCATTGAATTGAGGGGTCATCCTGGTATGCCTTTGTACTTTATAGCATAAAGCATATCATTTCCATCAAGTATAAAAATAAATCAAACAGTTCTGACAGAAATATGCGGAGACTCACTATAATTTCTAGTGACTGAAATATTAAGACGCAGATTTATTTAAGATCAATTTAAGCTCTGCTGAAATAACCCCAAAAGTACAACAGACAATGGACACCTTTTTGCATCCCTTTGAGTAGAGAGCACCCTCTGGTTTAGCATGGCGTCTCCTAACACACAAGTTAAAATGTCGGAAATAAACAGTTTCCTGACGACTAAACAGAAAAAAACTATTATCTAAAGCTTCTTTATCTGCCAATATCCCGTTACTATTTACAGGATACTGCTGGCATATTTGGGTTTAATTCAAAAGTTGGACAGTAGCCATACTCTAATATATTTGATACATTTGGGGTTTTGCATATTTATGAAAGAAAATGGAGAAAAAGGGAATATTGCCTTTGAAAAAATCCTTGAGATTTGCAGGCTTATTCAAAATTTGGAACAAAAATGCAAATCACGTTTTCAGAGATTTATATTATAAGTGCAGAACTGGTGGACTACATTTACCCCTACTTTTCATTGTTACTGACAAATCGTACAATTTTGGCCCTTGTTCCTTATAGAGATTTATAGACCATAGCAATTGTCTCTCCAACAAAATGCAACCCCTCCCTAGGCCCAAAACAACAAACAAATAAACAAAAACATGAATAAACATACCATTTCCTCTTCCGATGAATATACTTTTCCTACTTCAACAGGATCCATTATCAATCTTGTAAACTCTTTCATTTGAGGGGTATAGTGCTAGACACTACCGAGATACTGATCTATCTGACTGCGTTTCTTAATAACACTCAAGCATCTGTTTCTAAAGACACCTTGATGTTCCTCTTTCCCCCAAGTACTTAAACATACCAGACAGAATTTGTGTCACTATCTATTAAAAATGGCCTCAGTTTATTTTTAATGTCCCCAGTGTAATATATTCTCAGGGTAATAATATTTCTGTAAAGTGCTTGGAGAAATCATATATGTATTTAAGCACTTTATTAAACCATAATAGTAGTACTATTATCATATGATAAATTTCATGTGTATGTATGTGTTACTATGATGTGCACCCACATGTGCGTGTGGCCTCTGAAGATATACTTCATAAAGTCAATAAATAAATTAATAACTTATCAATAATTCACCAATAAATGATCTGCAAACCGACTTGCCTGTGTGTTTACGGTTTCATTATTAGTGTTATGCAACATCACTTTACTTTATGGTGGCAGCGGTGGGATTTGAACCCATACCATCAACATGAAAGATCTGCCTTGTCTCTTTCACTTACACGAAGCTAAAGATTTCCTCAGATATGATCCCAATTGCAGAAACATAGATGTAAGAATATGAGCTTAATCCCTCATTCTACATAGTGCATTCACCCTTGGCTGAGCACCAAACAAAATTGAAATAATCCGCAATGGAACATTGCAGGAAATGAAGCTTGTACAAAAGAACATATTGATGTGTAAATTGCATTATGTGGGAGAAGGAAGGAGGGATCAACATGGTTCAAAACTAATCTTAAATTCTTTCTAGTTCAGTTTAGTTGCTTTGATAGGAACTTGATGACTGTTCAACTAATACTAAATAAGGACTTCCACTGAATACAAGCTTATCGAGTAACAAGACCAAAAATCAACAGAAGGATGAAATAAGTTACCATTTTCATGAAACTACAGCTGTAATTACCATAAATGTTAATGCTAATAATAAAGAAGTAGTATATGTATGAATACAAGGGGTTCCTGACATCTTGGGTATTTTTGTCTTACATAATAATAAAAGAATCACTATAAATATATCTAATAGTAAGATGATTTTCTTTTGAACAAGATATATGAAAGTTATACCCGGGGTAAAATTTAGCAGATCTGCATCCAAACTTAAACAAAATCTGTTAATTGTAACTATTTTTTTAATGTTTATATTACATGTACAATGTATTTACACATTCTAATTTCACTCATGAAAATTTTATGTAACATAACTAAAAATATGACTGTTCAAAATTTAAAGCCAAAAACAAAACTTTTCACAGGATGCAAAAATGCATTTTGAAAAAGAATTTGTGGTCATCTAGGGCTTTGACTGGTTTGAATTAAGGTTGACTAAATATAGCACTTCCTGAGAACAGTCACCCTCAAATAAAATTCAGATGACCGACCCTCTACCTAACTGAAATCAAGTTGTACAAGCTTAATCAAAACAACACTTTCATCTGACCTGCTACATACGTACATGTAGTAAATCATATGAAAACATCTTGAACAGATGTGAAAATGGGGCAATAATTGAATGATTATATGAGGATTTTCGAAAGTTCCTGTTTCAGGTCTGTTATTTTAAAAGATTCATAATTCTGATGGTTCATTCTTACAAAGAATCGTTAGTCCAAAGGTTCACAAATCTGAAAATAAAATGGAACCCTAATTCGCTTTTCTGTTAAATTATGACCCCTTGTATAGGAAATGGGAACACATTGTACAAGCACATCAAAATAGGAGAAAGAAAAAGAAAGGGAAAGGTAGGGAGCAGAAGATAAACAGTGGGTCATCCAAAAGGGGGAGATGGACAGATGGAAAGAAAAACAAGAATGAATACAGAAGCTATCTATTTTGAAAACTACAACAAAAATAATTCAAGGGGAAAGAAATATATCTACCATACCAATGGCACTGAAAACTGACTATAAAGTAAGACATTTCCAAGGGCAGTAACAGATGACAGCCTGCTAGTGGCAGGAGTAATCAACAGTTGCAACGTATTAAAAACAAGATGAGTACCGGGGGTAAGAGGAAACGACTTCCTTCCTTTCACAACACTTAAGATGTCTGGACCTATCAAATACGGTCAATTAACACATCCTCAATTATCAACAAATATCACAAGGGTATTGAAAAGGGGACAATTAAGACCCTGTTTAAACTTCTTACATGTTGACATTTCTGTAAACAGTGCAAGTCGAATACTTTCAGTCAACATTGCGCCACTGTAAAGTCTTTTCACTTTAACAAGAGGTCCAAAAGAGTTTATTTTGACTGTTATCATTTACTTTCATGCTCATTGCTTCTCTTCAGATATAGCAACACAGCAATAGAAGTTATGTAAGTGAGGAAATGTCATATTGTATGGATGACGCCAGAGCAAATGTCAAATCACGGAGCGACTCGGTGGGTCAAAGGGCGTAGACTTCCTCTCACCCACTTATGATTCAATCCAACACCTGCAGCACCAAGACAGCCAGAAGCTCTGGGGGGTGTTTCACAAAGACTAAGATCGACTTTAAGTTGGACTTAAGTATAACAGGCCGTTCGTGCCATTGTTTGCTCTCACCATTATTATCTTTAGATAATATTTTTTACTTCAATAATGAATTATCAAAAATGTAAGTTTTGTAGATTTTTTACCATGATTTGTACGTCCCGTGAGAGACCAATGCCAGTAAATGATGAGAGAAAACAATGGCACGAACGGCCTGTTATACTTAAGTCCAACTTAAAGTCGATCTTAGTCCTTGTGAAACACCCCCCTGGTCAATCATGGACCTTCAAGAGAGAGAGATGGGTCAACTCACTGGTCATCACGGGGACTGATATAGATATAACCTTGACTCCTCATCATCAACATCATCATCGTTGATGACAGCAGGAGAGGAGATTAACCCCAGAAGCAAATTTGAGTTTGACCCCAGCTTAGACTAGTTAAGAACCTATTTTAATACAAGGCTGACTTTGACCTACACTTACATCCAATTACAGTCTAGTAATTCAACGTTCACTTTTTAGTGGTACTGTAATTACCTTGATCAACTGTGGACATCCATAGATAAGACAAGCTGAAGGCAAATGCTCTATACCATGCCAGAGTGTGCAAAATTAAACTATGGATAGAGTTCCCAAGCATAAAATTAAAAAACCCAAGACTTTATAAACCTTTATTCTAGTAAGCACATCCCTGTGTTTGATTATTTTTTAATGATTATTTTATCCTCTGGAGCCAGTTTCATATAACATGCATGCCCAAATGGGTTACATCCCAGTTGTCACAGCCTACAGAAATGTCGCATATCACCAATAATGATAACCATTACAATATGATTAGTCTACTTAGAAAAGGTATTGGATCTGAAGAAATCAGGATGGAGGCTTTTTCATATATAACTTGGTGAGCAACAATGATATCTAATACCTTATCAACATGGACTGATTTTATGGTTACAGTATCAATATGTGTGACAAGCCCATTCATATTCAATAAAAGCGATCAGTTCTTTTGTTCAACTCATCCATGTACACGTAAATGGGGTAGACGAATTTTGAGACCAAGTTTTTCATAAATGCTGATTTAAAAAACAACAACATCAAAGAACTGCTTTAAGCAACAGAAGAGGAAAAGGGTTAGTAATATCAACTGACCATCAGATAGAGTAGCGCTTTCTAGCTAGGTTCTCTGTATGTTAAATGCACACTACAATTTCCATGAATCTTGAGTCATGACAGTCACTCTGGAGTGCATGGCTTCATCGAGTTGAAAGAGTCACCTAGTCACCAACTTCAAGAATAACTCTTTTCTGTTCCCGACCCCAGAGACTCCCAACGTCTGATGACTAGGATGCAAAGTCTCTTTCTCAGTGTTCGCTAAATTTGGCGAACAATCGATCACAAGGATCTAACCTTAACGCATGATTCACTCAGGAAAGCATACAGTTAAAGACAATGAACTGTGTTCATACGTTACCCTTCTAAATATATTTTCTTTTCGCTTTGAGACAATCAAATTGTTTGTTCAATGTAGTCATTAAAAGAAAAGGTTTGATCTAAACCATATGATTCATGGAAGAAAAAAAAACATTGGCTTCAATATTTACATTGCACTTTGATAAAGACCCTTTTGCTAGACATGTTTCAGACAAGTTTCTTTCAACGACCCCAGGATCATAATGTACGAGAAGTTGATGTGCTAGTTGTATGACACGTAACCCTGCGATAATTCCCCTGCAGACAATATCCCACATGAACCAAATTCCTAGCTTCAACCCAGAACCCTACACTACACCTAACCCTAAACCTAATCCTAACCTTACAAAAAAAAATCTTTGGCCCAATAACACCCTAACCCATACCAAATATCCTTAACAAAATAAAGCCTGGAGCAATTGTCACCAGAGCAAATTATTTTTAAGATAAGCTAACACAAATTTTCTTCTTTTAAAAGTCTTTTAATAAAAACAGTTAATGAAATGATCTTAGCCTTGTCCAATGCAGAATTAGGACTTTTAGAATTATGATCTTAACAGCTAAAACATTTCACTATAATGGTATCTATCATTACTTTCATACAGATAATGAATACATATAGTTCTTGAAACATTAATTTCTAAGAGATATTCTGAAATCATCCTTTATATTTCTCAAATTTGAGATGTTTTGTTTACGTTACCCAGTTCCGCTTCCTGTGCTGTTTCATACTTGACCTCCTTGTATCATCTACCTTTTCATATTTCTGCCATGCATAGTTGCATAGATTACTCAAACAAAAAGTCCTCATGGCTTAATTCCACATATCATCATCAAACCAAAGCAAACAGATATACAAGTAAAAAGATATTCACTTTTTCGACTGATGCAGTAATCCTCATCATGTGGAATGTAGTAAGAACCGCGCTGGAATAATCCCATTAAGAAATTCATGGTGGCGTTGCTGCACTTGGCAATCCAGCGGCCAAACGCCTGGGTCTGGTAATAGGTGGCCTGTCCACAACCCACCGATCCCTCTTCTTCCAGTGTCTGCATTTCAGCCCGCTGGCCATACGTCCTATACACGCACCAGGGCCAGCAGATATGTGGGCACGCACACGCACACTCTCTCATTGATATGCCAAGACCGGGCGCAACGTCCCAGGCAGAGTTCTCAAGGACAGGTGACGAAATCCCCCTCCTTTTCTTCTATTTTTTCCCTCCTCCCCCTCGCCGTTGTCTCAATTCAGCCGCACACAACACAGCGAATCACGCACAGGTCCAAGAGAAAGAGGAAACATGGGAGTCCTAAGGTGGTGATCACATCCGAACGTCCCTCGATGATTGCGCTCTCGTTAACTTCGCATCCTATGCTGAAGCCAAAGCTGTCTGATCTGATATTCACCCGTTAACTGTCGCGTGTGGTTACAAGTGCACACTGGGTGAGTCACCCCGCAGGGTTTGCGTCCCCCACACAAACCTCACCATTTGACCCCAGACGAGGGAGCTCTACCATCCTGACTCGACACAGGATGCCCCAAGTTACAAGTCTACCACAAATTATCTATTGCTTCCACAGTGAGGGTTCAGGATTCCGTTGTGAAAACAGATCAACAGAGCCCCCGAAATCAGGACATCAAATCTAATATTAATTGAATTACGACCGACTTCTTTCCCAGTTGGCTCTGGGTGAAAACTATCAAATAGCTTTAGTAGCATTGAATCAATGGAAGCTGTCCAGAATCAGTGACATGTTAATTACGTGCTAATGGACCCATCATGGTCAACTTAATCTCATTTCCACAGATCATGAGGTTCCCAAACAAAATATAACTGGTAAGAAATCATCAAATGACATGAAGCGCATGTTTTTGATTCCTCATATTGGCGCTCATATTCACCAATAACACTTTCAAAGTCGTTGCCCCCCACCCAATATAGATTTACAATTGGATAATTTAGTATATGTATTATAGATAAATGTTTTCAAGTAAAGCAACGCACTTGTTTATTATACTATTTTGTGTGTATTTATGTTTAAATGTTTGATACCATTTTGCAGATCTTTTTTTTTTTAATCTATTTTTTTTTCAACCATGAAATTTTGCTTTATCCAAAAGCCCCATAGAGCATCCATTTTGGAACAATTTCTTAATAAAAATCATACAAATGTTGTCTGCTCACATAAATTCACTGTATTTGTATCTGATATAGAACGTTGCAGCAAAATTACTATTACTATCAAATTTGTTGTGAACACAGGATATATTTCAACCAACTAGTAGTAGACAACTTTTAAAAAGGGTCACAAAATGAATCATACCACTTTACATCTTGACTACAAGATATGACTCACAGGGTTACAACCTGTTTAACTAACTTAATCTGCTGTTAAGTAAGACATCCTCAATTAATTTAACTGTGCCACACAGCCCATCATATGATAGGAGTGTTTTGGAGATATATAAACATAGAGAGGTGTGACATCAAAGACACCTCTATTAAAGCCCCTCTGCACTAGTTTGGCCAGGAGGGATTAGAGGGATTAGCGTGGTCACTGACAGGTGGTTATCTCATCAACTCAGCTCTCCATTGACATAAGAAAAAGAGGATCATTGGGGACCAACAGGCACCGCTTAGGCATTGTTTTCTATATAGAGGGAGCAAGTAGCTACAAGTAGTACAGTGGGGCTTTAAATATTAATGGTCCTGAAGTCTGCAACCTTTAGTTGCACTTCCTGGTGTCCTCTTACTGTTAATTTCCCTTCATTACGGACAAATGTTTGGTTTAACCAATGCCCCCCCCCATTTCAAGAAATTCACATTTATCCCAAGAGCTGTCGATATTCCTTCATTAAAGTCAGCCTTTACCTTGAGGGATGACTTCTAAATGCATGACAACCCCGTCCCCCCCTCCCCACCACCACCACCACCACCACCATTGATTATTCATGTTCCCCCTCTTTCAATTGTAACATTCATTCTAAGAGCTCAGTCAACATCCCTTGATTGCATTTGAGCAGCATTCTTAATGCTTCAGGGTTCTGGGCAACTTTGCCCCTAAAGCTGCTGCAATAGCCCCTAACATCTATGATACATCATGCTTTAAACTTGTATAAAATCCCTGACTGACATCCACTCCAGCAAAATTCCTACAAGTGGGCACAAGGTACAGGTCATATGAAACGAGAAATTATACCTTTACAAACAGGCAGCGGAGACAGGCTTGATTGTTATATCAAAATGACACAGCACTTTTCTGATGCACTTCACAGAACACCACAAATGGCATACGCCGTGCTCAAGGTGCTTTGCAATCGATGGCCTACAGGTTGCACCTCCAAAATCTCATATCCTGGTGTTTAACCGACAGCCAATATCCCTTCATTACTGTTTAGCCCCTCTTTCCCTTTTTGAGGTGTGAACTCGTGGATAAGTGCCCCTCGCTACAGGTCTTTGTCTAGACCTCCCATCTTGAGCCACATGGACTCTGCTGTAAAATCTCTGTGTTTTGTCAAATGCGATAAAAAGGTTCAATGTTCTTATCCCGTCCTCCTCCCTGAAGGGATACAACTGACTAGCGTTCCATAGGTTAAAGAGACACTATTTCTTTGTGGAGATTGGGATTGGGGGGAGGGGGGTAGGGGATTCATATCATACTTTTTTCAAAGTCAATATCTGAAATAGTCTTGAGTGTAGATGATGTGTTCATCAACTTGTGTTAAAATGTGAAAAATAGTATTTGAAAGTTTGTTTACTTAGTATATAAAAGGGAAGGTCCAAGCTATTTGGATTGTGACGTACGGGACATTCAGAGACTTTAAACAAGAAATAACAACAGATGAAATTATTTATATAGCTATCTTTTGGTATGAGTCTGTGGCTATTATGGGCTAGTTCATTTGTGGAAAGTTTTAGTTCTGACCAATTCTTTAATTAATTTTTAATGTAATTAATGTGCTGCGTTACGTACGGGATGCTGCGTGCCGTACATAGCCATATAAATAATTTCATCTGTTGTTATTTCTTGTTTTAAAGTCTCTGAATGTCCCGTACGTCACAATCCAAATAGCTTGGACCTGCCCAAAAACAGAAAAATTCATTCTCATTTTCAATACAAAATACATTCTACCTAAGGTACAATTTTAAAGTCGTCAAAGGAATTCCATATCATTGTCACAATCCACATATTTGTGCTTCATTGTTTCCCATTACTTCTTTTCTACAATTTTTCAATGTTTCAAGAAGGTGAAATTAATTAATTGATGCAGATTACCCAGAAATTTACAACATGGGGTGTAGCATCAAATACCCCCTCTATCAATGTATCCTTTTCTCATCATCTCATGATTTCACCACTAATATCCTTTGTTAACAACCTATCCTCTATCTACTATGATCGTAAACTTGCAAGAATGCCCCACCTTGAGGATCTTTGTCTTGTGACCATGTGTCCTCAGCTTTCAAGGCCTACCAAATGCTGAGGGTGACGACTAGTTTGATCGCTGAGAACACAATCAGCAAGACACTCACACTCTGGCTTTGCAAAGTTTGTTGTTGGAAATCAATACAAAGCTAAATTTTGTCTCTTCCTCTTTCTATCATAAATACTACAATATTATACTGGAGTTGAACAAAAGCTGATTAAAAAACAGTCAGAAGTAATTGCCCCTTATGGAATTTTGTTTCTGAAACTGATCTTAGATACCCATTTCTGATCAAAAGTAGAAAAAAATGCAAGTGCATATAATTGAACAATTAACAGTCAAATGATAGCCTGCTTAAAATGGGAGGATCACATTTATGAGATTTGAGAATATTGAAAGGGGTGTAATTCAACAATCAAAGCCAAAGAAGGATTGATACAATTCACATGTTTTAGCAATTAACAGGAGGAAATATATCTTGGATAATGCCTTTTTTTTGTGTGATATAGTAAAATAATCGTAAGTAACAATTAGGGGGGAAATGTATCATAAAATAAGCTGTAGATCCTACAAGACTCAGGATATCTCTAGCCCACCCCCCCCAAAAAAAAAAATTATATTAAAAAAACAATATATATATATATAGAGAGAGAGAGATTTATCATTGCTGTTCCTTAAATTACTTGTTGCCATCACAAACATAAAGTACAATATTTTTAAACAAGATTACCCACAAATTCTCTACCACATCAAATCTTATATCCTTTGTGAAGTAGTTTCTTTTCCGATAACCGCTCTCCTTGCATGACTCAAAGACAACGTCATGCCTACGATTGACATTGAAGGCATGCCTGAATATCAACAGCATGATCTTTAAAGATCAAGTAGATGGATCTATAAGGAGAGGAATCCTTTCTACCAAGGTTCTACGATCGACAAGGCTGGAGGATCATGTGATGATCCACACGTAGCTTTCAAGTTTTGCCGTGTATGTCAGATTGTGATGTCACAAACTTCAAGGAAGAGGGATCTGGCTTCTGTCATGTTTGTATGTTTCCCTTCTGCTTCTTCTTCTTCTTTTTTCTCTTTTTTTAAATTATAATGATAGAAAGAGATTGAATTAGAGGGAACATTAAATCCACTTTTGTGGATAAAAATTTGAACACTGACAAAGAAGAAAGGGAATATATGACATGTACCATGTCCATGATTTTAGTAACAGGTTGGCAAAGCAAGACTATCAAAATAAAAAATGTTATAAAAGTTAACTTGCAAATAATTTTAAGTCGGCATATTACAAAAATAATTTTAGTGCATGAGAGAAATTGGGTTTTATAAAACAAGAAAGATAATCTAACATCACTTTCAAAGTGATGTTAAAGTGCAAATAAGGGTAAAAAGTTCATAAGAAGTTAGGATAGAGTATAAAACATTTGCCAGTAGTCCATAAGACATGAGCCCATCCCATACTAAATGTTACATCTCCATAACCTCTGCATGTAATTAAATGAGGTTTAGCATGAAATGTGTTTTAAAAAAATGGGGCTTGGTATAGAGTGGTGAAGTGTGACGTCATCAAAAATCTATTTTTGGAATTTCTCAATTTTTTCTTCATTTTCCGAAAGACCACCAAAAATAATGTCCAAATGTCCAATTTAATATGTTAAGTATTGGCTGAGATATGACCATCTGAATAAAAAGATTGTCTATGGGAACTCATTGTTATATTGCTCTGGCTCCTAATGTTATGAGCCAGAGCAATATAACACTGAGTTCCCATAGGCAATCTTTTTATTCAGATGGTCATATCTCGGCAAATACTTAACATATTCAATTGGTTTTCGACATTTGACATTATTTTTGGTGCTCTTCGAAAATGAAGAAAAAATTGAGAAATTCCAAAAATAGATTTTTATGACGTCACAGCTTCGGTACTCTATTCCACCAATAAGTGTACCCCAAATCCTTCCTGCCCATCAGTCCATAAGTAACCATCAAAAACATAAACATTTCAAGTTATCACCCGCTGCACATCTTCCCACTATGACTAACACCCCCCCCCCCCACCTCCCCCTCCGTTAGACCTGCTCTTATTTTTAGCTTTCAACAACTCTTTGATGTAATGGGAGACCTTGGTATAGAGAAACCTTTCCTCTGGCATGCAAGATTAAATCAGATTTGTTGGCAAATTTGAGTACCTTGGAGGAGTAATGTGTTTATTTTGTGGTTGGAGAGGATCGGGCAGGAGTATGACTGTTAAAGTTAGCCTAGAAAACTAGTTCTCTTTTGAATGTACAAGAATGGCTGTCATGTGAAATTTTCATTCATTTATTTGTTTCGTTTCCTGTCAGTTGTTCAGTTAAGACACACCAGGGTTTTATTCTAAAGTGCAGAAAATTACATGTAGTAGTGCTAGTGTTTGAAATTGAATTGGTATGCTGTTTTTTTTCTATTCTTTTCTTTCTTTCTTTCTTTCCTTTTTCTCGTTTTTCTTCTTCCTTCTTTTCTTTTCGCTTCCATTTTTATGGATATTTAGCAGACCTGCATAATGTAGATAACTTTTTTCCCCCTAATAATTTTGATTTCGTACATGTATGCTATAGTACTACTGTAGTATGAAGACAACAAAGTTTATAGTAATCACAATATTTTTGAGCGTTGAACGTAAATTGTGAATAAAATAATGCAAGTGTAGAACATTAATAAAGACACAATGTTTCCAATCCATTATGAGCATTACAAACAGAGATAAAAAAGCTACAGACAGTCAATGTCAAAATGAAGCTAATATCTAATCTACTTGCTCGACAACCATGCACCCTTTTTAAGGGGGGTGCTTTTCTGGGTTGTTTTTGTTTTTTTTACCCCTTTTCATTATTTTATTATTCAAGTGACATTCTCATGACTTTATAATTTCCCCGACAAAGAACCTTGTGACAACACGTCACTGCTTACAATCATATTTTCCCTTCATTCTGTTTCTCTCTCTCTTTGTTTTTTTTTCCAATGAGTGACTCATGGTCAACTATATTATAGAAGAGGTTCTCATAATAAATGATTCACAGGCTAAATACACGCTCGTAAGGGATAGCAAAAACAGATGAAGATGAAGATAACGATAGCTTGAGGCACTCCAAACTTACTCACAATCTATGATAGCTAGTATCACCTCTTTATAGAAAATCTCATCACAAATTCTGCATGCTCAAGTTTTATACGTAACAAGACAAATGCGACTGCGTCTCCTATATGCCTCCGCCCTAAATTCAGTATAGGAAATGGATGAAATTATTCATGACATATCACGATGAAAACAGAGTCTATAATCATATTTCAACTGATGACTATGATCTTGACCTACTAGCCCCAAAATGTAATTGGATCATCTTCCTATAATAATACTGTCACCATGTTTAGATATTGCGATAGCAAGGCTAAAAAAATTTAATTTCAGAAATTGACCTCTGCGACCTTTGACCTACTTACCTTAGAGCTAATAAGTCTTCCTATGCTGATATCACCAAGTTTAAGGCTAATACCTCTAATGGTTCTTAAGATATCGCGGTAACAAGGATAAAACCTGTAATTTCAGAAAATTACGTTCATGACCTTTGGTCATTGACCTACTTACCAAAAATCTAATCAGATTGTCTTCCAATGATGATACATACTATCACTAAATTTGAACCCCATATCTCTAGTGATTCTTGAGATATCGCAATAGCAAGGCTAAAACCTGTAATTTCATAAGTTGAACTCTGTGACATTTGACCTAGTTACTCCAAAATCTAATTAGATTGTCTTTCTATGGTGATACATACAATCATCAAGTTTGAAGTTCATAACATAATTTTAGTCTGTTCATTGTCTACATTGTTAACAGTGGTGGGTCAAACTTTTCTAAAGATTTGAAAAGCTTTGACCGCTAGTCATGTTCACAGGCTTCGGCAAGGCACACAACAATATCATTTTTCCTACCATTATCATTTTCATTTAAAATGGTCTCCTCAACAGTATGATCAAAGTGTTGACAATTTAGGGAAAGTAAAGCGCAATACAAGTGCAAATGGTTGCATCTTTAAAAAAAAAAAAAAGTAGTTGTCAAATAAATATTACAAGTATTTCACTTGCTATCTTTGAAGAAAAAAAAAGCTTTATATATAAAAAAAAAATGCACATTTTTCACAAAGGCAGCCACATAAAGTAGATTGCATAACAGATACAGAGCTAAAGCCATATATGCATTTATGATGAAAGGGTGCTGTTCAAACACAAAACTATTTTCTACGCTAAAAGTGATTCTTTCAAGAAAAGGAAAATTAAGAAATAGAAATAGGAAGTCTAGCTAGAAAGCAGAAAAAACATGACAGCCATTACCACTTCACCATGATAGCCATAACAACTATACTTTGAATACACACCACAAATTGCACAGAAAAGAAGGCACTATTTAAAAAGATCTGACAGCTATAGACCCACACAGAAACCCATATATGGTGTGTGTACATACACATAATATTAGCAAAGAATGTGTGCAATATCCAAAAGTTTTAACAAAATCTTGAATGGTTATATCTACAAAAAAAGGGTGATCCTGCAGGTTGAAGAATTCTTTTATATTTTCTTCTTTTGATGAAAATCTTTCAAAAACCAGTAGGTTCATTATTCATTTAGCTGTATTTATATAACTTCATTACAAAAGAAGTTAAAAAATCACCATTTTATTAAGAGTGGACCCCCGCCCCCTCAAAGAATTTAATGTTGATTGCTCACATAGTGAAAAAGGACGTAAAATTGTGATTATACGTTGGAAATAACCAATATGAGTGACACACTACATGTAGGAACATCTTATACATGGTACATTATGTTTGATAAATGAGCTGGTGCAAGAGGAAATGCAATCACATAGAGACAAGATTAAAATGAAATTGCCAAGGAGATAGAGTGAGAGTTGATAGCAACAACAACACACAAGGAACATCAGACTAATTTTACACGTATGAACAGCTGCTGTTACAGCTACATTGAATCATACTCACCAGGCACTGTGTGTTTAGACGCGAGAGGTGAAAAAGGGGGCAAACAAGTGAAACATGCGTTAGTATACACTGGCATATATATAGAAACAACAGAGAAATTTTCCCCCTTTTCTCATAATCGGATGCAAATGTGCAACCACATTTCTATGTGTATAAGAAGATTCCATCATGCCCCCTTTTTGTACGTGATTAGAAAAACTGTACAGAATCCAATGCAGCCAGTGCAACACAAACAGATTTATTTACACACATTTTTAATACTTTCTCCATGACGAAAACAAACAGCATTTCCCAAAATGGAATAATATTTCACATAAATCTAAATATCAAAGACAACTGGTCACTGCACCAGCATGTACATATAAATCTTCCCACTAAAGTCTTTCCCACATATTAGACATTCCATTTTTGCAGTTAAGATACAAATATGCAATGTGTTTTCTTGCATTGCACGTTATTCCATAAATATTATATTGCAACACATACAATTTTGGACAATAAAGATGCAAATATGTATACCCGTATGTACAACATTCAACAGCTTTGTTTCACATACGCCCTAAGAAGTCCTTATCTATCTACATAATTGCAAAAATTTATAAAGATTGAGAATACAGATATATCAGAAGTAAACAATTTTCTAAAGGTTAATTGAATATTTCATCAGCAAATGATAATTATTTGATGAAAGGCATTGGTAATACATGGAAATGACAATGTTGGTTTTACAAATGTAAAAACAAAACAACTGCACATTGTAAACATGAGTGAAATGGATATATGATGGTTCTTCAGCTACAATGTTTGGGGATGCAGGCAGAATGAAGTTAAGATTGAAAGCACGCATTTGAAAAACAAGCGATGATATCTAAAACATGCAATTAATGAAAGAATTATTTGAACAATATCAATGTAAATGTTATGGTCCATCATATCAAGAACATAAGAAATAAGTCTCAATTTTTTTGTAAGGACTGAATACAAAAAGTTATATTAGGAACCAAACACCACCTAACCTGAAAAAATAAAAATGTACTATGAATAAGAAAATTAAAGGAAAATCTAAACTAAAAGATAAAGTGTGTATATGTGATGATGTCAACATGCGAAGACAAACTATATTGATAAATAAGATACATGTATGTGGATGGAAAAGTAAAATGATTAATATACAGCCAATTCAGAACAACTTGGGTCTAAAGAATGAATATTGAAATTAATATAAAGCACACACAAAAAAAAAAAAAAAAAAACCCAAATGAATGTAAAAACACAAATTCTACTTTGCAGAATATGCTGAAAATCCTGAAATGCTGTTAAATTAGCAGCATAAAAATAATCTAGGAGCTTTGGTATTAACATCTGCAGAAAAGCAAGCAAGCAAGCAATTTAGGTGCAATTAATGGTCTCTCTCTGTTTCTCATCTTGTGGTATTTTGCTGTTATTCTTTAAGCATTTAAAAGAAAGTTTCAATCAGTTGCATGTAACTATTATTGCACTCTCAATATTGCATTTGATAATGAACAATTATTTTGGCTGCAAACAGAATCTCGAATACTAAACTATGAATTCAACTAAACTAGTCGTGTTGGAATCCATAGGGGATCTCCTTTAGTAGATGGAGAAGAAAAAAAAAGCATGCAGGAATACATGAATGATGATTTTCAGGACATAAATTTTAAAAGGGAACATACTTTTTGGTGAAAGCGATAATTGGGATGGTGAAATTCATGATAAAAGCACAAATGAAAAACAAGCAAAAATATGAGATGATCATGATGCAGGCTTCTATAATGATGGTTGCACAAAATGAAATTGTGTACCATGATATTCCTTGGCGGCCTTCACCAGATTGTCCCAATCGAGGGCGGTGTTGTTTGTGTCTGGGAGGGGAAATACCTCGGAGGTCAGGTCATCTGAACTGGCCGATAGACCTGTCTGTCTGCCATCTCCTACGAAGGTCAAAGGTCAAAGGAGTGATATGGGATGAAGCAACATCAGAACGTCTTTTAGCAATTTGACCATAAAATATTTTAGTTACATTCATGAATATTGCTATCAATACCAAGTTACCATAATGGATATAAGCTATGAGAACTCATTGCATTTAACTGGTTGTGAGAAGCTGGGACCACATGTATTTACATTAAATGCTTAATGACAATTTGACTGCCAAATAATTCATGTTTATTACATTTGACATGCAACTGATAATCACACTGAACATTGCATTCAAGCACGCCAATATGTGTAGAGCTTTACAAGATACAAAACAAGTGCAAGTATACTTGGTAGACAGATGTATACACATTCAAATGGTTGATACATTTAATTCCATTTTTATTCTGAATTTGTTGATACTTTTGTTTCCACTTTAGTTCTGATCTTCAAGTTCATTACTAGAGCCTTCTTTCACATTTCTGCTTCGATTCCAGTCCTATTCACAATTACAAATGCTGTATTATATATATTTACAAAACAAAAGTCTCATGAGACTGCAACTATACAAGACAATATACACCATGATTATAATACTTGTATATATACACATTTAGCAGTAAGTCTTGATCATGCATTTACGCACATAGAATGACATCATTGAGCACAGCCAAAGTTACATGCAATGAGAACGACAACAAATAAATGTACATTTAAAACAGCTGACCTAATGAAGCATGAATATTTCATTCCATACAGTAAGAATAGCTCATCGTATCATGGTAACCATACGAGCAGTATCAAGCTGATAATTCAAACCTAATAACAGTAGTGACCTCTCTGTGTTCATGGGTGTTTTTAAAGAAAATCCTAGGCATCGTACACATACACAGAGCTGTATCTTCAACATAAGGGAGTGTATTTGAATGTAATGATTCAATGGTAATTTGACCTGTAAGAAAGTGCACAATATTGCACAGAAGAGGATGTTTCAGTATAAAGGACAGGTCAATATAGATAGATATGGTTATAATGAAGCCAAAAGTAATTGACCACTCAAAGCCACACCTCCGGTTAAATTTCCCTAGTGGAGTGTTCCGGAGGAATCCAATCCAAGATCCAAGAATAGAGGGAAAAGGAGAGGTGAGTGGTATTGGGAGGGGGAACAAAAAGAGAGGAACAAGAGAGGGTCAGGAGATGGTCAGGAGAGGGAGGGAGGAGGTGGAGTAAATAGTTCCCACAGAGAGAAGAGAGAAACAAGAAAGATAGAGAGGCAGTCTGCCAGAAACACAAAATGAAAAACCAAAGACAAAAACAGAGAGAGAGAGAGAGAGATGGGGGATTAATGAGATGAGGGAAGAAGTTAAACCCAAAATGCAACTCTTTCCAACCATCATCTTCCCATCACTTACCATGCAACATGGTCTTCTCAGCTTGCATCTGGCTGGGCATGGCTCCGGACTGCGTACTGGTAACGATGAACTCTGACCTGGGCGTCGGCTGGGATTGCTTCCTCTGCCGGGGGTAGGTACCCACATGGTTGGGCAGGCTCTCCTCCGAGACGGTCCGGTTCAAGGGAGGGGGCTGGGAGTTCAGCGCGGGGGTCTTAATCTGTTGAGCATTCTACAGCGAGTGAGAGAGAAAGAGAGTGGGTGACTTGATACACATACATTTTCTTATTTTCCCCAAGGAATATTCATCCACAGCTTTGAATGAAGAAAACAAAATAAGTTAACAAGAAACTGTAACCAATTTCACATTTCCTACTTAAAGTTTCTTCTCTTTTGTCTATAAAATCATAAACCCTAACTTTTCTGACATAACAGAGGTTTGTACTTTCTTTATTCAATTTTTAGAAGAGATTAAACAAAATGAAAGTGATTAGATCTATACAGTAAATATTATCAGGATGAAAATGATTAATAATCTATAAGAATACCTACCGGTAATCCCAAAAGTGCTTTATTAGTATTTCCCGATAAGGTACAAACCCAATATATTTCATACAGTTAACAACTGGACTATACAAACTCCTTGGAAATTTGATGTGTTTTTTTTTTTTTTTTTGCAACTCAAGACTGATTGATTTGTTGAATTAGGTCCTTTGTTGCATACATTAAGATGTAAGCTTTAATTTGTCACATTCTCAAGAAACATGAATTGGGACAAATCAATTTTTCACATACTTTAAAAATAAAATAAAATCTTGGTAAGGGTATGAATAATTTAGTTGTTAACTGTACGCGTTGAATACTACAGCCTACTAACAAATATATCTTGGGTTTACGACATCATGCCACTCAAAACAAAAATAGCCAAGTGTAATTCTTAAAAGCACCAAGAGTACATACCTAGCAACAACTTCTACTCCTTTATGAACCGACTTAATTCTCATCTGACATCTAAAATTATGTATATGCAAATTTAAAGCACCTCAGAAGCCCATTTATGCTAAATTCTTGCGAAGACAGGCCAGTTTATTCCTAATCCTACATCTCAAAAGCATTCAATAAGCTACCCACTTAGACAAGAAAGCCCATGCCCAGCAGTGTAGAAAGCAATTCCCATAAGAATCTTTGCAATTATGTCCCCCCAAAATAACTCCCCAATGAATACAATGTGAGCACAATGCAAAGTGGTATGATTTTTTCTTATCTATAGAATTCCCATTGCCCCATAAAAATTGTTTTGCATCACCGAACCATCAAGAGTAGCTGATCCGGAAATTAGGATTTTTAAAAATTTCCTTTTGCATCAATTCTCCTCTCCTCAATAGCGATATTTTTCCCCATTCCTATGTAGAATACATTTGCATCAATTTGTTTATGCATTACATATTTAGAGTGCAGCAAGAAAAAAACACACAGACCCAAAAATATAAATTTTTAAACTATAATTAATTTTAAACTATAACTATTTAATACTGCAAATCCCAAGTGCTCTTCTGAAACATTTTCCCCAAGTGCTCCAATAGCACAAATGCGATCCCTGTGTACACTGTGACCCGTTATCGTGGCAACGTATTTCAAGAAAGATATTTATCCCTATATTTTAGATGGAATTGATCCGTTATAAACAGCCCTGTTACACAAAATAAATTATCAACTTCAAACTCATGGCAAATTACCCATGTGCTCCCCTTATACATACCGGTATGCAAGCCCCAGATGCACCGTGACCATTACCATGACAATATATTTCAAAAGAAAGATATTTACCCCTATATTGTATTACATAAGGATAAATTTCCAACCCCTAAGCTCATAAGACAAATCCCATACATGCTCCCCTGGTATATATGTGACCCGAAGTGCACCTTGACCCGTCACCATGACAACATACTTTGAGAGAGATATTTACCCCCGTATTAGGCACACGTGAGATGCAGATTTGGAAGTGCGGAGTTCGGTTAGTAGTAGAAGTAGTAGCCACGATGTGTTCCTCGGAACCTGCCTCTTGAAGGGAGCCTGGAATGGGTACCATGGTAACGGCAGGGGAGGAGGTGGGGGATGGGAGAGGACTGTAGGAGGCGGATGATGAGGGGTGGGGTTGGTGGGGGCCATCATGGTGGCCGTTTGAGATGATTTGGGGGTTGCCTGCCACGTTAATGGTAATGGAAGATGTGTGTCGGCCGTCTCCGTTCATTCTCTGTGTGAATTATATTATGTAGTCGTTTATTTTTTTAACAAGTGTGTCATGTAAGTGGCATGTCATTTTGTTGAGAGCAAATTGAACATATTTGAATACAAGTGAACAGAAAATCAATCGATTCCAAAAAATTAATGATTTGACACAATTTTTGAGGAAATATAGGAATATATATATATTTGTAGTAGTATATAGATGGAAGAAATGTTTTTGTTGTTGTCCAGATATATACAATGAAATGTTAGATGGGTATACATGCAAGAGCATATGTATTATTAGAATCATACATATGGCAAGAGTAGTATCAATGAATTCATTCCGTTTAGTGATGTAACACAGGAATGAGCAAAAGAATATACATATACGGTATGACATTTCAATTGTAAAAAGAGTTGATGATAAAAATGGATCATGAAATTTGGGATGACATTACAAATGAATTTCATGATCACAAACAGGCAAACAACCAAACGTCAACATTTTACAGGTGATGATTTTTTTTTTATTGGAATGCGATAGCATGAAAATATATATAAGTACATATATAAACAGTTCATTCAAATGTATACATTTGTATATGATATGACACCACGATGCACATTGACATTACAATGAAAACAAACAAGACAGATAATGGAATGTTTGATGAGAAATTATTATTACCACAATGTCAACATTCAAGATAAATATATATGTGTGTCAAAGGATATTATGGGATGGTGATTCATAATATATAATGTGCAGAGTAAATAAATTAGAAAGGATGTTAGTGAACAAATAGGGGGGGGGGTATTGACAAGGATTTTAAGAGTGATATTAATATCAAAGGGTTAGGAATTGGGGTAAAAAGGGATGTGTTTGAAGGTGTGAAGGGATAAAGAGAAAAGCAAAACAGAAAAATATACCAGAAAAATTAGAAAACGAGTCTTCTCTCTCAGTTAGGTTATGTCAAACATTAGGTACAAAATAATCTACAAATGTACAAGGCAGCCAAGATACTAACCCTAAAACACAAGAAAACTATTAACGACATCCTGTTATAATTGAGGACTAATTCATTAGCTATTTTTGTACTTTCAATTATCTATCAAAGCAATTTTAAGCATAAATTACCATTGTGTCATAACTATAGTTAAAAGTCATAATTCCCATATTGCAAGCATTAATATTTTACACCAAAATATTTATCAAATACACATTCTCCCAGTACATTTACAATCATTTAAAAAAATTCAATATAAAGGCCTTTACATGGTCACCAACCTCAAAATGAAACATACAAGAATACATTGCACACACAAAGGAAGATAGTAAAAGAAAATACACTTAGTGCTTGATATATATATAACACTCATAAATTACTTTAAAGCACGACTATTATCGTCATACATGAAATGGAGAATACTCCCCTCTTCTCAAGTTAACTACCTACATGTAGGTTTCTCTTGAATTATGATATCCTACAATTTTTGTTAAATTCATATTTTTTACAATCAAACCAAAGATGACCGCCTAATAAAGTAGATTTTGTTTTCTTCTTCAAAAATAGCCCATTGCATAGAATTAGTACCAGAAATGTAATACCCACTTCATATACATGTAACTGTAAAATTGTTAGATTATCAGTCACCAAATAATTATTATGCAGTTTTGTACAATCAAACAGATCTTACTCAGGTACTTTCAGTTAATTGATATGACTGCCAAACTTCAATGCAGATGATTACAATTGGAAGCCTCCTTTCAATAGGATAATGTTATACATGTATCTTATAAATTGTATTAGTATGATATGTATCACTTATGTACATGTATCCTACTGTAATGCAATACTATCCTGGGAAGACTTGCTAGTTTTGTTATTCAAAAAATTACATGGAACATATCTGCAGTTCCACATGAACAACATTTAATTGATGAATCCTTTAAAAAAAGGCAACCAATATATACATTCAAACCATTTTCGAGTTTAATAATAAATCCAATTTTTTTAAGAATCAAATGAAATCCTGGTTATCTTTTTTTTACAGTAAAGAATAAAAACATGGAATAAGAAAATAAGGAATATCATTATTGGTATTTGCGGGCCAAAAATTATAGACTACATCACAACAAACAGGTGTTGCTACAGACATGTAACAGACAAAAGACAGATACTACCATAGCTACTTGAGAGACATAGTTACGTCACCAAAATTATTGGTGAGTCATTTTTATCAGTGAATTTGTGTCTGTGCATTGTCTGTGGCAAGAATTGTTCATTTTGTATTAAGGAAACTAAATGGTTGTTCATTTAATTTCAAGTAGATCACAGAGAGAATGATTCAGAGCTCCATGGGCTGGCCTACAAACAAGCAAATACGAGTGGCACAACTATATCTCTCAATAAGCTATGGACACTACATCAGTGTCCCCTCTAAACCCACATCATGAACCAGCGTTGGCTTTGTTCCCTACCTCCATCTTTTCCCTCCCCTGTGCAGCGTTGTATGCGTCGGGGGCCAGGAGCTTCCGCAGGTCGTCCTGGACCCGATTGTTGGTCTGGGCCTTCAGGGGCGTGGTTGCACCACTCCTAATTGTGGGCGTGGTGGCGGAGTTGACCCGTGACCGGGCAGCGAGGGACTCGTTAGACGACTTGTGACCATCTAGTGGTCTTCTGAATGTTGAACAAGGTTTAAAAAATATGATAAGTTTGAACTGCGTGCAGATAAAAGTGAGTTTATGACAGTTCTTACAATATTCTCTTTTTCAGTTGATCATTTCCACAGCAAAGAGTATCCTACAAATGCCCTTTGACTTCCCACTGTGTTGATGAAAAAAGTAAACAAATGCAGGAAACTCCACAATTTTTTTTTAAATAATCATGAAAACTGGAGAGAAGAAAAGTGCAAATGTTATGAATTCTCAGCAGGGACATTGACAAATGAAATTTTACAGTCTAACATATTGACCTGAACAAAAGATAACTCCCCTCAAACCAATACTCGCTTGTGGCTTATGCCGTGTCTTTGATCCATCTCTGACATCTCCCATTTACATAAATATAAACAGTAATTCATCAACTTGCTTTATATTTAATGCAAACACAAAAGCGTATAACATACCTTCTCGCCATCTTAGGGCTTGTGCTGGACTCACTCATACTGCTACTGGAAGATGCAGATGGAGCCCCACCCCTCCTGTGTGTACCGACATAGTCACCTGACCCAGCCCGCCTGGGACTCTGCGCCCTCTTTCTGACTGTCTCAGGGCTGTGTGCGGACCTCCCTGGCATGGGGCTACGGGCGGGTGACTGTCTGCTGGACCTGAGGCTTCCGTAGTCCCTTGATGCCCCTGTACCCGAGCCTCCGGAGAGGGTGGAATGCGTGGAGTGGTCGCTGATGTTGCTAGGCGTGGCATGGTGGTGTGGTACGATGCCTGCGAGGTGGGTGGGGCGTTGAAGCCTGGGTTGTTCCATGTCAATGCCCTCTCTGCTTCGTGACTGAAGGAGAAATTAAAGACATTTCAATCAATTTACGGTTGAGAGAGCCCAAAAAAGTGCAAAGTGCGAAAGTTTATCAGGAAACTGAATTTACCACGTCATTCAGGGAAACTGGCAGTCCTTTTATCTAAGAAGCCTGAAAAACGACTCACTTATTTAAAGGTGAAAGAACCTGCCAAATTGTGTTTTTTTTTTTTACGCATACGTAGATTTTAAGTAGTAAAAGAACAAACTGGCGTCAACAGAAAACATAACATAAAAGAGTAACTTCGTTATTGATGCATTGTGAAAGCATCTCTGGGCCAGAACACAGGATTTAATGCTCCTCTAAAGTGTTGGGAGCCCCAAAAATTTGATGGCAAAATTTCACTTAAACTGTTTCATAATGTGAAAGAGGATGTGATTTAAGAGACATTTCTGCAAGGATTTTCAAAACAAATGTGTTTGAAGTCGAATATTGATGAAAGAATACAAAATTTAGGTATTCTGCTGACAACAGAAAACCCAAATTATGTATTCTTTTATCAATATTTGTCTTCAAACACATTTTTTTTTTTTTGGGGGGGGGGGATCTTTGCAGAAGTGTGTCTTAAATGACATCCTCTTACTCATTATGATACAATTTAAATGAAATTTTGCCATCAAATGTTTGGCAAATTTGGGGTTCCCAACACTCTAGAGGGGCTTTAAGAGACAGGGCTGGTTGTATGACATACGCCCCGGCAGTAAAATGGTCCACATCAAAATCCTACATTAACTGAATTCTGAATTGTACAAATGGACTAAACACTATACCTCACCCTAACACTAACCCTAGACCTAACCAAAAATCCAGCTGCAACCCTTATCCAATATCCTTGACGAAATGATGCCTAGAGCAACCGTTGCAGGAGCAAATGTTTGAGCACTATTTGACTAGATTTTAAGTGTTAAAAGAACAAAATTAAGTCAACAGAAAGCCTAAAGCAACTGTTGCAGGAGCAAAGGCAGGAGCACCGATAGGGCCCTATCTGGCTGGACCCCCTTCCGTACCTGATAGAGCTGCTCTGTGGGGCTGTAGCGCTCAGCCATTGCATAGTTACTCATATTCTCCTCCTTAATCTCTTGCTGTGAGAGGGGTACGGAGGTTGTTGCAGGGTTGGTGCGGTACATGCCCTCGGGTACATCCTTGGAGACGGGCACACCATTGTCATGGTAACCATTAGCATCGTCTCCGGCATCGTACCACTTCTCGTCACTGGTGTTGGTTGATAGTGTATCACCACTGCTGGTGTGCTTTATAGTAGCCTGATAATTTTAAAAAATCAAAAAGATTGTATGATTTTAAATGGTCATTCATGCAGGGGGAATAAAGATGTCTAGAAAAAAATTGGAACCAAAATAGAGTATATCATTTACTCATCAAACACTTAAATTACCGGGAAATGTGTAAAGTAAGTTTTTGATTTTGAGTATAAAAATTTCTATTCTATTCTATCAGGCTATAGTTCATCCAGACGTTGGACAAAGCCCTCCTCATAACATTTCCATTGAGTATAAAAATTTATAATATGAAAAAATAGCTCCCATGATCAAAATCATAACAAATATTGAAATGTACAATCAATGATCATTGAGATGCAATTTTACAAATGATCTGGGTTCCCCCACCCCATTTCCTTTTTTGTTTATTTCTTTTATTTTTGCTCAGGGGATATAAATAAATAATCCTGTGATGACAATTCAAGGTACAACCACATTGCAGTGTAGTCCGTGGAACTTTGAAAATCCAGAAGAAACGTACCTGAGCTACATTATGAAGTGGATATCTAGCCTTGGGAGTGACAAACTGAGGCTGTTGCTTGTCCTGTTCTCTGCCCCTATCCTGGGGGTAGATGTTGGCTTCGTTGTGTCCCTGCCAGTCAGGTTTGGTCACATCTTTGTAGACTGAAATATAAACACACCATCAACGTTATCAACCACTGTCATGAGGAGTCTTACAGAACTCTGACAATTGAAAAATCAAGGTACCCATTTTTTAAGTAAATTGTATTATAGAGGCACTATCAGTCTTCATTTTGAAAGTAATCACCAGAGCATTATTTTTTTCTGGCCAGTTACATGCTTAGTTTGCATTAATTTAATAGTCAATGCTGAGTGATTTTCCAAAGTGGCATTACTGCCAATTTGCCAATGTGATCTCTACTGATGAAGAAAAAAATGCATTCTGTTTTGTAATTTTATTTATTTAAATTCAGCATTGCAAAGTAAAAATGGAAAATAACGAATGTTCTGAAGTTTAAAAAATTACTTCCAAAGATGAAACAATGTTGTTAATCACTTAGCATTAGACACCATCACTGTATGTATTTTCATCTGTGAGACAGCGACCTTAGAACTAAACATAAAGCTTGCCTGGCATCTTTGATTTCATTACTTTTCTCTCACAATTGCTAATTTTCGACGAAGCAAACATCCATCTCATATTGTATTGAACATCATACTCTAGGGACACATTATTATAAGCATACCGTAAGTGTAAAGGCATCATATAATGTCAGTTTGTCAGCATTACCTACTACTAAAAGAAAATTCAAGTTTCAGCTTTAAATCTATAACAAAAGAAAAGAGCATAGTCCCTGAAATGGGTCAAAGTTTGCTCTGGGTGCTGCTAAGAATTTTCTTGGATCATTTTAGAAGCAGAAGGTGCAAGTAACAAAAACTATTTAAACTGTGTTATTCATATTAGTTGCAAATTGTTTGCTTATATAACAATGCAGATAACAACATATGTTCTATAGTTAAGATTGCATTTGCCATCATAACACATTAATGTTTATATCAAAGTATTGCCACTTTGGGCAAGGACAACTTCAAATCGGCAAAGAGGTAAAATAAATCATAATTCTGGATATTATCTACCATTCTTCACTCCATAACAAAAGAACACCTAGTTACTGCAAGCCCCGAGACATATCTAGCATATTATTTTTTCTTAAAACACCACCGGTAGTAGTGCCATCTGTGTAGCCCATAATATACAATCGTCAAACATTACACAGCATGTCAAAATGACTCACACCCAATACCAACCATCTACTCAAAACACATCAGTCTACATCAGTCTACTATCAAGTAAGGGCATTATTTTTCTTTCACTCCTTCGAAAGCTAAAAGAAGTTTAGAACAGACTGGTGTAGGAGTGAGGCCAATTGATTTAAAGCAATTGTAAATAAAATGACTGTTTCCATGCAAATAGGACCTTACATCAAAAAGTTTACTCATGTATTTAAAAATTATTACATATTTCCTCAATAATAATCGTTCTGGATGAGCTCATATTTTGCGGTTCCAATCCATAGCAGGGTTTTGACTGAATTTGCGTTTGATAAAGACATCTTTAAAAGTCTTGTTGGAACAAGATGGCCCCTGTAAAGCGAAAGCAGCGAATAAATATTTGAACTGCCTCTATACATAGCGTTTGGAGTTGCCAATTTGCAATTTATAAACTAAAAGTGTGCGTGCAGCCTTTGTGTACCGAGTGAAACCCTTGTGACTAAAGTGAGTGCTGAGTGACTTCAAGATCTCACCCTTAGTTGGATGTTTAACATCAGATGGAGCTGACAGACACCTGTTGAACGCTGATTGCAGTAGAGCAAAAAATCATCAATAAATTTCCCTGCTGTTTTCCAGAGATAGAACCATTTTTTTTTTATACAGTAGGCTTGCGGGTGCACCATGTGAGAGAGAGGGAGGATTGAGAAGTTCTGAAAAGAACTCTCGGTATTCTTTCAGGAGGGTGTGTAGTCCTGAAAAGGACTGTTGGTGTAGTCTTGAAAAAGACTGTTGGTTATCTTTCTTAGCTTATAGTTCTAAGAAGAACTATAGCGCTTGGAGAGGATGAGTGGCGGGAGTGGCTCGGCGTTTGAACAGGTTGACTATCCGTCGTCACTCCTGACGACGGATAGTAAACCTGTTCGAAGATGGTTCTATAGATAAAACACCCCTTTTAGTATTTTTGATAGCTTGTAAATCACTTCAATTGATAATCTATATACTTAAATTTCACATCAAATTCTTTTAAGTTAATGTTAAATTTCATGAGTTTTAGTTTACTACTCTTAATTCAACTGAATCTTAAATAATTTATTGATCACTTTGGTTTCTAACTTAGAGTGACTACAATACATTGTATTTCTGAAGTGATCCATGCCCTGGATCCTCAATTTTGCAATGCCAGAAGAATTCACAATATGATATTGGAAGAGATTAAACTGAGTGATACACAGATGCTAGCATGTAGACCCACATATTAGGTTTAATGATAGGATAATAAAAGAAATATAAAACAATCTTATGTTGTACCTCTATTCCTGTAGTTATCCAGACTGTCCTCCAGTGATCCCTGCCCGGAGTGGGCTCCAGTCCCGATACGATCCAGCTCCTCCTGCGAGCTCCTGAGCCGAGCATGCTTGTCATTGGGTCTCCTCCTCTGCTCCCTGGCGCTCCTCCTATCGTGTACCATCCTCATGAAGGACCGGTCTCCAGAATCTTGGGACAACCCTCTGCTGTGACCGCTACCACCAGTGGACCCGCCCTGGGCCTGGGGCTGGGGCGTGGTCCCATCACCAGCATTAGCTTGCTTATGGGCGCGGGCGTTGACCTCCTTCCAGTAATCAACAGCGGCACGGTAGGGGTGCTGCTTATCGGAAGCGTCTGATGGCGGATCCGTGACATTGATGCGACGCTCGAAGGTCGAGATGGCTGAGCGCACGCTGCCTTTGGCAGGTAGGCCCTCTACAGTGGTGCCCGGTGGGTAGATGGGTGTGTTGGGGGCTGAACGCAGCATGGAGGGTGGTTGCCCAGGGGTAGATGCTGATCGGGAATGAAGTGATCCCTGTCTCAGATCTGGGGGGGGGGGATTGAAGTTACATGATGACATTGAATCACAATTTATCTTTTGTCAATTCTTTTGAAAAGCAAGGAAAAAATACATCTGTATCTGTAAATTGAATTCATATAAAACACAATAACTCTATTCCTTCAAAAGGCAATCTCTTTAATGCAATGTCCGTTCAAATAATTTACACTAGATAATGGATACATCAATCTATTCTTTCACTGCTGCTTTCAATTAAATCAAAGTCTACTGGATGTTCAACTATATCCTGAAAGCTTAACCCATTTGATACAATGTTCTTTTTTTTTGTCTAACACATATCTTACGGGGTCTCCTTCATATGAAATAGAACAGCAGTATCCACAGGGTCGAGGATTTCAAGGTAGATTCATCAATCATTCCATTGTTTTAAAATTTGGGGAAAAATGCAATCCATGTCGAGATGAAAGAATAGGATCTAGACACCTACCTCTGCTTGACATAGCCAGAGATGAGGAGATCTTATGAGGTCCTTTCCGCTGCTTGTGCCTCTGTTGAAGCCTAGCCTAGCCCCTCCTGGCTGAGTGACTGCTTCACTGTTACCCATGTACTCGATTGGTGTGCTTCCTCTGTAGGGATGAGAAAATAATAGTTTTAGCTATCCAGTGCATGCTTGCTGGGCAAAATAGTGGGTTTGCTTGGCTTGTTTGTCTCACCTGACTGAGAAAGCATGTGTATGCTTGTAAATAAGCAAACATGGGACTGACAGTTTTAAGTCCTCTCAGAGGGACTTGGTAATAGGAATTAATGCCAAACCAAATGGCACTAGCACATCAAATTGGTTTCGAACCTGGAACCTCCCTGATACGAGAACACTGCTCTACCACTGAGCCATCCCGCCTCAGTCAATATGGCACAATATATTATAATCTACTGATAGCATACAAGGTTATGTGGCTATAGAATGACAAAAAGGTCTGATTTTCAGACTTCACAATAATGGGTCTGGTAAATGATTCTCCAATCAGGGATTCCTCTTTGATGAAGAAATATAATGCATTTGTCTTCTAAACTGTCTTCCCTATCTCCATATACATTTGCAAGTACCTTAATGCACTTTTATGCACAAAACAGAAAACATTATCATCTGAGCTGCAGACAACTAATCTGCTTGGTTTATTTATGACTCTCCTGACAGGGATCGGTGGCCTGCCCAGCTGTACTTATTTGCTGATTACCTAGAGTGGCTGTTGTTTACAATTTTTACACAATTTTTCCGGAAAGGCCTTTCCATATTTGTTTTTTAGCCTAACTTCACTTTGCCGATTCGCCAGTGGTTTGTATTATTATTTTTTCTTTGTGAATGTAGAATGAACAAACCTTCTTGGACTTCCATCTTCACAAGGTGGTACCACAACCACTTTGACAGTCTGAGAGGTTCGTAGTAGATCTATCATCTCCTCATGGGTCTGGGTACATACAGCGATCTCACAGATCTAGGAGAAAGACAAAAAGATAATTAATATCAATGAGTCATTCTGCTTGTCGTTTTCTATTTCAAATTTCTATTCCATGTTCTCTCATTTCCCATCTCCATTTGACCACCCTCTGTTCGTTCCAATCATAACTGATTGCATTCCACATTAAAAAATCTCTGAAGGCAAGATTAGGAATATAGTGTATTTGATATACTTTCACAAAGCAGTTTTCCCCCAAAAGAGAGATGTATAAAGTAAATAAAGTGGTTTGCTTATTGCTGACTTTCATCGGAATAGTAAGAAGTATGTAAAACCCAACAAAACCACTAGAGTTATAAATAATCAAATGAAAATTGGTGACATTAACATTTTCCATTTTCACTAAGCACACATGTAGAAGATACCACAATTTGGTCCAATCTAAAACTTCACTAACCATACCAAAATCAACCATAACTATTCAGGACACTAGCTAAAGCAAGTTATGACATGATCGTGAATTTAAGACTACATTGCCTGGACTTCGATATCAAGCAAGACATCATTCAAAGAAATGTACATATTTCTGGGTCTACAATGTGATACATGTTTGAATAATAATAATAATAGGCATTTCTATAGCGCCGTCTATCTAGATAATTCTATTCTCACCTCAACAAGTCTTGCTCCTTTCCGAAGGCCAGCTTGCCAAGCAAACCCATACGGATCTACCTCAACCACGATACCCTGGTAATGTACATGGAAACCCAACTGACCCAGACCGTTCCGCCTCAAGGTGATCTCTTTGGTCTAGAAGAAAAAGAATAAACAATGAAATGAAATCTTAAACTTGATGAATATGCCACGATAGCTGTAGACTTGTAGACAAACAACCAAAGAATAGATAGATTTAGGTCCAGTAAGCATGCATCATGCAATAGAAATTGGAGACAGTATTTCCTTGATACAAAATTGTCATATTAGATTAAATTTCCTAGCAATATACTCTATCAACAAAAAGAGGTGTTGGGCTTGGAGGGTGGTGATGTACAGGAAAGAAACTGAACAAGGCAGAGACCATTGAACAAGAAAGCAGGAAAGCTAGCAGAGAGGGGGAAAGTTTGAAAGACAGAGAAAGAGAGACAAAGAGAGAGACAGAGAGACAGAGAGGATGGAGAGAGAAGGGGGTTCTATACAAAAAAAAGAGAGACATAGAAAGCGTTAGATGCGTGAGGGCAAAAGAGAGATAAAAGCTAATGGGAGACCAAAAGACAGAGAGAAAGAGAGACAGGGCAAGAGGCAAACAGAGATGGTGACATACAGTAATAAACAGAGACAAAGCCTTAATTATTGCCAGAGAGTGGGAGGTAAAATTATTATTAAATATTCAGCATCACCTATGCCTGGGAAAGGAAAAGAGACCTTGTATCAGGTCACTCCTCCTGATACAACTGAATAGGAGTGCAGGTGGGCCACTACACCTTAAAGTTAAGAAGGTCAAGGCGTACTTACCCTAGTTCCGTTGGAGACTGCTTCAAATCTCTTGACAATCTCAGGCACCTCATCTAGATCTTGGTCAGGGATGCGTACTCTAATACAGTTACCCTCATTGAAGTACAGCTTCAACCTGGGAAGATGAATAGAGGAGACATTTGACACTAGGGATCCATGGTGTGTTTGTAAGAAATCTCAAATCATTTTTAAAATTATCACTAAAATCATCATCATTATCATCAACATCATTATCATCATCGTCAACATCATCGTCATCATTACCACCACCACCATCACCATCATCACCATTATCATCATTACCATCATTATCATCATCATCATCATCATCATCATCATCATCATCATCATCATCATCATCCTCCTCCTCCTCATCCTCCTCCTCATCATCATCATCATCATCATCCTCCTCATCATCATCATCATCCTCATTCTCACCCATGTGGATAGGGAGTCCAGCCAATAACTGAGACACATGAAATAGAGAAGAGAACCTCTCTTGTATGGTAGTTTGTTAGAACCATCATTTCCATCATCATCATCATTATCCTCATCCTCATCATCATCCTTATCATCCACCATCCTCCCCTCCTCCTCAATGTCATCACTATCATCATCACCATCATCATCATCCACATTCTTACCCATGTGGATAGGGAGTCCAGCCGATAACAGACACACATGGAATAGAGAAGAGAACTTCTCTCGTATGGTAGTTTGTTAGAACCATCATATCCATCGAGACAGCCAATAAGCAATCCATCGGGTCAGACACACTGAAGTCCTCAGCCTGGAATTAGAAACAGATCACAGATGAATTAAGAAATGTTAAGATGTTCAGTTTAATACAGGCATATCAGAGAGATAATATAGGGATAAATTTGTTTAGGATTTTCACATAGTTTTAGTTATGCTTTTTCTCTTCCTCACAATATCATTTGGCTATCACCATGGACAATTTTTTTTTTTAAATTAAAAAAAGAAAACTCATAGCAAAATAACATGGCATAAACATACTGTAGTTCATCTATCATTTCTATATCTTCTAACTCACTGATAAATAAGTATGTTTTGGGGATTTCGGTATGTGCAGCTACATCTCTTCAACACAACTTAGCAGTCATGAACATGTAAGATGGGTTACATTTTGTCATTTACAAAAACAATTATTTTAAAAGGCCGTTTACTGTGTAAGATGTGAATGAGAATTCATAGTAAAAAAAAATATATGGTTTCCTTATTTTCTCTCTAATAAATACATACATACATGTACATGCACTTGGATCTTAACATTGGCAACTCAAACATATCCAGTAAAAGTTCTTCCAACAGTAAATTGTATGAGTACAAACAAGTAATATATATAACAGAGCATACCAAACAAGGGAATATCACTAATATAAGTCAAGCAACAGGTGACAATGAAAAGGGTATTATGGGATGTCTTTAATAATTTCAATGGGAAAGGATGGAAGGGCAATGACATCAGTACATGTATTAAGGACAACATAGGGAAGTATGATTATATCTCAAGGATGCATCAACAAAACAGGCATTTGACAAGGTTAAGTCCACACTATCAAAACGTTCTCTTTACTTAAAGTGAACCAGTAACATTGTTGAAGGTTGATGAAAAAACTGCATAATTTTTGTATGAAATGTTACTTATTATATTCCTTCTACTGTACTAACTCTCTAACATGCTAAAAATCCTGGAAAAATTCCCAAACCAGAGAGATATTTATGGTTTTCTTTGAAGGCGTCACTGTGCTACACCCTCTAACAGTAAATTCTCCCAACCAATTTTTGAATTTTCTCAACCGTTTTTCCATGAAAACAGGACATAAAACAGTCTTTAAAAAACCTTCCAACACTTAAATGTTTGGAATGGTATATAGAGCCAATTCATTGCTTTGTGACAATTTACATTCACCTAAAATTTAATTAAATTATGATAATATAGTTGGGAGAATTCAAAAATCGATCAGATCATTTTTTTCTTCGATTTTTATCATTAATAATGGTCTGTTTTCACTCAAACTTTCAGATTATCTTTGAATGTCATCTAGCATTGAAGTCACTACCTTAGCACCATTTTCTCTCATCTGAACAATGTCCCTTAAAAATATGTACATAATAAATTTACAATATTTATATATTTTTGGCAAACACACTTGAAATTATGAACAGCTGGTAGCTTTTTGTCCTCAAGGCAAAATGATAGTAAATTATATGTATGTTTTTGAAGATATTATCTACCTGCTATTACAGTTTGTAAAGTGAATTTTGGCTTGAATGAGGAAAGTTATTATATTTCTGTTTACCTGAATATAATAAAACATAATACATTTACAGTATTAATGTATTTTTGGCAAACACACTTGAAATTATGAACAGCTGGTAGCTTTGTCATATCAAATGGCAAAACAATATTAAATCATATGTACATGTATGTTTTGAAGAAATTATCTTCCTCATATTACAGTTTGTAAAGTGAATTTGGCTTGAATGCGGTAATATAGGCTTTCAGGAATGACATCACAGTATATACCATAAGATGGGCCACTTCGTGTGTGCGATTTCTTTAAGCATAATGTCATGCGTGCTCAGCCATTGAAAAAAAAAAACAGTGGAAAATGTGCAGAAAAAATTAATTAAGATTTTCTATTTTGAGGTTGAGTTATTTTCTTTCCTTTAATAATCATCCACAACAACCCCTCCCCCCCCAAAAAAAAAAAATGTATATATAACTTGCAAGTACATATTAAATTATGGGTGTGAAAAGTATATACTCATGTCTCAATCCACAAAGTTTAATGAAAGAAAACATTAGAATGCTATTCACAAACATTTCAATTGAAGCCTGCTTATATTAGCAATAAAATCACACACTTCTTTATAATGAGAATCCTATAACTGCATTGAATTTGAAGCTTTATTCGGTTTTTCAGAAATGGAGTCTACTCTTACCTAACGATATCATAGTGCTGACCCATAACAGAAACAAAACCAAAGACATTGCAAGATGTGCTACCAAAAGCATCTACCTAATTCTACTTCAAACAAAAACCTACTGAACTGCTCTAATAAATAAACATATACAAAGGACAAAGGAGAATACAAATTAAATTTGTGCAAAACGCTAATTACCAAATAATACAAAATAATTAATAATTTCCATCTCGTCTTTATGGTGAAAAAGATTACAAAAACTGCATGCAAAAACTTTGTAACTCCAGGTAATCGAAACAAAACAAAAAGTCAAATTCAAATAGGAACCAATAAAAATAATTAACAACCAATCACTACATGCTTAAAATAATATTGCAGCAAGCATAATGAAATGAATTTTGCCATAAAACAAAACCAAACTAAATATAACCATCAAAATAAATAATCAAACTCAAAACATGACAAAATATTTCCAATGCAGTTGATTTTTTTTTTTTAATGTTGGTGCAAATTTGTTCACCTTCGAATTAACACCTTTGGAGATGGGTGACCACATGTAAACCTGCGTTCAAAAAATTTGGGCAAAAAATTATGAAAGGTTTATCAACTCTTCGTGTTTTAATAGAATTTCACTCCGTACGCATATCCTCCATTTAAAAACTTGATGAAATTCTAATGGCAAATTCACCACTTTTTGCATTGAAGTCTTTATTCTTCTTTGTGGGTATATCGCATGGAGACGTCTTTATGATATCTACAAAAGTATAACTTTTCAATAATCAATCATAATTACCTATAACTCCTAACATAAAACCAATAATTTTTATTCTTCTTTGTGGGTATATCGCATGGAGACGTCTTTATGTTATCTACAAAAGTATAACTTATCAATAATTAATCATAATTACCTACATGTATAACTCCTAACATAAAACCTTGAAATCAATTTACCCAAGTCATGTAGATTATCTAGGTTATTCACACCATACGATGACCTAAATTCCACTGGCACAATACAACCTAATTTTATGATTTCTTGTTGATATTCCATACAAAAGTGGACAAATTATTGTTGTAGATCTTTACTTGTCTATACAAGTTAAGGATAAAAACCCTTCATGTAAAAACCTGAAACTTGCAAACGGAATTTTGTTAGAGCTGTGTCGATTGCGATTAAATTATTTTGTGGCATGAAACTTCTGCAAAGCCGAACCAGTCGTGAAATTCGAAGACATTTCATGCACGTGAAAGTTTATTGTTTTACAATAGTTATTTGATTTCTTCTTTTGCATCCTCAAAAGTAAGTATCATGGT
Source organism: Mesocentrotus franciscanus (assembly GCA_037976565.1). Lineage (NCBI taxonomy): Eukaryota > Metazoa > Echinodermata > Echinoidea > Camarodonta > Strongylocentrotidae > Mesocentrotus > Mesocentrotus franciscanus. The sequence continues at coordinate 36,956,899 of CP137669.1, read as the reverse complement.
TAGAAGGAGAAAAAAACACACCAAAGATTTTCCTACCTGAACATCCCAAACCAAAGCTCCCTTGGCCTTGAAGTCTGGGGCAGGCCTGGGGCAGGTCTTCTCCTTCTTCTTGTCAAACAGCTTGAACTTGCCCCCTCCTCCCGTCTCGATGACGGTCGAGGTGACGTAGGAAGCAGCCAGGTCCTTGAGGTATTCCTTGCGCGTACGTGTCGCCATGGCGGTGAACTTGTCCGCCTTGTGCACCGCGTTTTCAGCATTGATGACTAAATTTTTAATTATGGGAAGTAGAATATTAATTAATTAGTACCTTAAGTTATGAGGATGTGGACTAATTTAAGAACCATAATTTAGGTAGTAAAAATGATAAGGAGTTGTTTAGATTCTTTACATAATACATCAATAAAATATCATCTAAACTATTTTCTATCCTTGATAATTTAATAAGAGAAGTAGTGATAAGTAGTACAAAAGCAATGATGTTTTGGAAATGTAAAGTCAAGGACTGTGAGTGCTCATGACAGCTTCTATTACCTAGCAGTTTTTTCCTGTGTATATCTCATGTTTTCATTGCATAAGAATGATCATCATATGTGAATGAAAATACCTTAAGAGGCAAACCTTGCCGCAAACCACTGTAACAATTACTAAGATTAAGTATACAATAATCACAGATACGAAGGAAAAGAAGTCTGCTCAAAACACAAATCCTTACCTCAATTCGTATTTTCTAACCCAATAGATAGATATTTCATGATAATTAAGAGTTTAACGTGTAGCAATATCTTGATGAAATAGCAGTAACCAGAGAGCTTAGAATTATTATGTTACGTTACCACATCATATACACTGTGCTTCGTGTTTTAAAAACTTACTTTTGGCAAGAAGAAAATCTGCAAAAGATTTTGATTTCTGGAAATTGGCATTTGCTGGCAAGGGAGGGCCAAATGATGGGACTTCTTTAGATCTGCTTACAGCAATCCTGGAAAAAAACAAGTAACCCAAAAAATCAAAATCAGATTTTAAAAAAATCACAAACAAGTTATCTATTACAAGCTTTGATTTTTTAGGGACATTCCTGATATGTAATGTACTAGTATGTAAAGACACATTATAGAGGTTGGATTCACATGTAATGGAAGACATTAGATATTATGTTTTCAAAAAGATTCCGATAACTTCATACTAAGTTAGGTTGAAATGACATGAAGCATCAGCTTCAACATAAAAGAGCCTATGGATCTTACAAACAAAAGCTATAATCTGCAAGTTACACAAGATAATAATTGTTTATAAGCATGAAATTATGTATAGATTGTATTCTATATTTCACCTAACAATTATCAGAGTTTCCATTTTGTCTTAATGATTTTAATCTATATATCAATATGAGACTGAATAATACTGCATACAGGGTACATCCTCAGTTGAATCTCATCGAGACACTGAAAGATGGAGCGTATGGGCTGCACGGTATGGGATACTTACGAGTAGTGGACATTCTCCGTGTTTGGTTCATGGACTCGTACGATAATGAAGACATGCTGGAATTGTGAGCGGACGTTCTTCGGCGTGAACGGTAGAGCGCCAGGTTCCTGGAACACGATGGTCACGATGTCGTTGCCGATGTGCCTCTTTCTCAGTAGCTGCTCGAGACAAGAATAACAGGGACATAGAAAGTTAGTAAGAGAGAAGTTTGTACCAAATAACATCCAGTAATGTAATCTGGGACTTGATTTTTTGACAGATTAGAAAAAAAGAGTCTCCAGTTTATCTTGTCACTGCTTCCATTCCAAATTACACAATTAAAAAAAAATCGTAACTTTGCAAATTGAGGATGCAATTTCTGAGAGTGAAAGAAAGTCAATATTCTTTAGAAGAACATGCTTCCGTGAATACATAGGCGTCAATGTTCTTATTTCGTTTCTAATCAGAATCAGGAAACCAGTTACACTGACAAGAGGGCTTCAACATCAGACACCATCATAACATGATACTTTCACAAAAAATGTGAAGGACAGTCATTTGCATGGAAACGAAATTCTGGTTTACAATATGAACATATATGCACAAGAAGGAGGGCATTAATAATTTTTATACATAAACCATACCATCCACATAAATTCAACTCTCTGAAACCATTTAAACATAATTACACAAATGCACATAGATTGATCTTAACCGATCCTTACTGATATCTAATGATCTTTAATGATGTTTAATGATCTAGAACAGGGTCAGGTATTCTTGGCACTGGATACATTGTGGCTTCAGGTCCTTGGGACATGGTGGTTGCTTAATCATCTATCTGTCTCTGACTCATTATACAATGTTGGCATGAAACAGACAATAAAACTTCTTCCACAAGAACATGAAACTAAAATGCAGAGTCACTAGGAACTTTCAATTTATTAAAAAAAAGCGTTTCTCCAGTAAAATAAGGGAATGTCACTTCGTACATGTATGGGATGTAAAAGCCATATTTACTTCAACCTCAATGGGCAAGAGTGATAGTTATGGAAATACATGATGAAGACAAGGACGGTATAAGATCAAGGAAAGACCGAGTGAGGTAGGACAAAATCCTATACCTCTAAACAAGGAGGTGCAGTAATAAAGGAAAATGAATGGAACTGAAGTGGATGGTTAAGAAGCATTTTCCAACATTTATGACATTGTTAAATCTATGTTGGAAATCCATTGTAAACCATATCTTTAATGGATCTTGGACTGTTTAGAAGAAATTCTATCATATTTGTGATGATGTATATATGTCAAGTACCAGATCAAGAGTGTCTGGTAGAATTTGGACTGTTTCTTAAAGATACTATGTCCCTTTTTCAGCCAACATCAAATTCTGTAGAACTTTGCAGGAATTATGAATATGTCATGTATGTCCTATCTGTGAAATTTAAACTTAGCAGTGTCCTAATATTCAAATTATGCAAGGAAACCTGTTTACTTGCTAGACTTCACTGTCAGACACTATTGAGTGACTGACTGGCTTTTTCTTCTTTGGTAATAACATACATAAAATGAGCTGTAAAGGGTACATGAGCATTTGTCTACATCAATAACCCACTTCTTGTAATGGCCAAAATTAAACTGATTGAATCTTTGCGCAGCATAAAACGTACGACCATTCGGTACAATGGTCTGAAAAATCAGACTATTACTTACTGGCTCTATAGCTCCTAAGTCGATTCGACAACTAATAGTCGTTATTTTCCCACTTAAAGACATTTTCAAGCCCCCTTTTTTTAGGGAAGTTCTAAATTAGTATTGTCTTTCAAATGCCGTTGGAATTTAACTTTTTCATTTTTTGGGCCTGCAAATGGGATATAGTACCTTTAAAAGAATTGGTGGAGCAGTAATAGGTCCCGGGTTTGAAAAACAAGTCAATGCCCTATTGCCCTTTGGTTAGGAATAGATCCCCATTACCAAGTCCCTTGGAGAGGACTTGAAGCCGACGGTATCCTGGTTGCTTACATTCAAGCATACACATGCTTTCTCAAAAGTCAGATTTAAAAAAGAAATTTTAAAAAGTAGCTTTTTATCTGCACATTCCTTGCAAATTTTGCTTTGTTTGACTACATTTTTCTTCACCAGATGGAGGTGAACACACTTTTGTACTTGGCATAAAGCATGATATTGATACATATCTCCCCTTGGCAATTAAGAAAAGAGGAGATCACAACCATTCAAGAGTGATTTCTTATAGATGGAACAGCCTTGAAGACACAAGGAAATTGTACTTTTTGTTTTCATAAACAAGCAGCATAATTATTGGCAAACTATCAAAAGAATACTTCACATATTATTCCTGTCATATACAATTATGAACCCGTTTGTGGTTTTATTAATTAAAGACCAATATAGCAACTGTTAACAATAGTGGTTAGAGGGAATTTTCATGTGATCCCATTAATCTGAATTCTTTTCTATTTAAATTCATTTCCTTGTTTGTTTGCCTTGTTTGCTTTAGCCTTTCTCATTGTTTTATATGATTACAATCGAATATGATAATAATAATAATAGTATATAAATAGGATTTATAAGGCGCCAAATCCACTTAAAAATTAAATGCTCAAGGCGCACTAGTGCAAAACATAAAAATACATAAACATACCAAAAATACAATATGACACAAAAAGAAGAAAATTTAGATCAACTAAAAGCAAAATGGAAAAGATAAGTTTTGAGGTTGCTTTTCAAAGATTCAACTGTAGGTATATCTCTGATCCCTCGAGGGAAACAATTCCAGAGCGATGGCCCGGCATGGGCAATGTCCCCACTTTGTATTAAGTTTTGGAAGAACAAGCATTCCAGAGTTTGAAAACGTAAATATCTCGGCATAACTTTATCAAATATGATACTTCAATCATACAAAATACACTTTACAATGTATCTAAAATACTGTATACTGTGACAGAGTGGCACATGGATGGAATCAAAACAGCATATTTCACCTTAGTAAGTCATGGCAACTGCCTTTTGGTTTTGCTTCATGACAGTGACGACCATATCAAAAGTCTGAATGACTAGACTAACCTGTTGTCTGTTGTTTGTAAAGGGAAGCATAGTAGATACATGGAACATGAGCTCCTTGCCTTGATACATGGCATATAGTGAGTGTGTGCCTGTCGAATCGGCTGCAAGATAATATACAAGAAATAGAAAAGTATATTATCATTTATCCTTAACGACTGTATTTTATTCATCTCAATTCTACAAAAGTAATCATGGATATATAAAATATAAGCATCTTGTCTTGGTGCTTTGCAAAAGGAATAAATACCTTTTATGCTGGTTTCAGGATATACATATGCATGTATGTACAAGGAAAAAGAAGATTAATGTTAATAATTTCTTTAAAAACAGACTTTGTTTCTTTATGTAATGTCTTGAACCACCACAACTACCATTTTTTTTTTTTACATCCAATACATTCATATTTCTTTAAATAATTGTGGAGCATAACAAATAATTTCTAACATTTTCCACAATTCACTGACTACTAAAAGGATTCCAGATGTATTGTATGTCAATGCCATTCAGTGAGTTTATTAATTTCTGTAGTGACAGTCTAGTGATATGACAATGTACATCACTTTCATGTAAACAAAGACTGGAATACAGGCATATCCTGACATACACATACCTGCCAACCCTTCAAAGCAAAAGTTAGGAATCCCTCAAGGCAAAATTAGAAATACAGTCATTTTGTATATATTTTACACAGAAGTTTTGACAAAAGAGAGGAATCTAGGATCCATAACATTAGTTTGAAGGCCAAAAGTAGTAATAATTCCTCCAAAATAGGATTGGTTAGCAGCTATTTATATAGATGTTATTTCAGATGTCTGACTGCATCACATTAAAGCAAATCCAACTCACTTTTATTATCCAGCTGCGCTCTGTACTTCTCAAAGTCTTTGAGTCTAATCTTCTCTCCTATACAGTCTACGAACTCATCAAATGCTGGACTTGCATGTTCTATAAATCACAAACAGTAAAATAAATGATGTGCACAGGTTAAATATATTTTGGGCAAACATAACAATATAAAAATCACTAATATATTCATATTCGCTCCTTCAAGGACACTACTACTAACAACAACAACAACAACAACAACAACAACAATGTCATCCGCCAGCTAGGCGCTCATTGCACTTGCTCAAAAATATAATACATAAATCAGTTTAACTCTGTAGACCTGTGCGCTCCTCATTTTATATACATGTACAGTTGAAATAATAGGAAATAGAAATCATTTGCAGTGTTCAGTCAATAGCAATGAAGTACAATGTATTATTATCATTCAGGTGAATGGCCCATATGTATTGTGTGTACCATCTCCAATCCCTGTAGAGTACAGTACTCTTTCCAACAATGACATATATGTGCCCCTCACTTGTTTAATGTCCTTGCTTGCATACATATCACCCAGCCCAAGGTTCATCAGCTAAGAACCAGAAGGCCATTAACTTGATATAAAAGTATATGACACACATGTAATACCCTTCTGGGGGCTGTTTCACGAAACCGTCATAAGTCCAACTTCTTGGACAACCCATTGAAACATGTATTGTAGAATTAACACGCGTTTCTAAGGGATGCTCACGAACTTAGACTTCTCATGGTTTTGAGAAGCTTGGCCCCTGGCTCTCAGAAGGTCACAGGACAACACTAACCTGAATGTTTTGGGCAATAAAACAAATTTTTCTGAAATAATGACCAATTACTGCCTCTAGTGCCTTGTTTTTCGGCATGAGACAAGCCCCATACATTCATGTGTCACAGGACATCATTACAAGCAAGGAAGCAATGGCCATTAACATTATGTAATGATGATAGTTAGGACTGCATTAGTCATGAATGGAGACAGGGTCTTACCGTTGTTGTACATTTCTTCTTCGGTGCTTTGTCCGGCTTTGCAGTACATGATGCCAACTTTGTAGTGATTTGTGACCTGGGGGAACAGAAAAATCAAGAAAGATGTGGTAAACTGGAATTCATTTATATTACCATATATAAATTAACACTATTATAACAATTTAAATAGAGTTGTAGAATGAAACTAGAAACACTGCAATATGAAAGTATAACAAGCTTGTAAAAATTCATATGAGGAGATCTTTTAAAGGAAATTGGTTAACACAAACAGTTGAACATTGAAATGAATGGGCAACTGCATTCGGTTTTGGAGTCATGTATCTATATCTCAAGAAATCATTCTTCTCCTAAAATTTTGTTTTATTGATCTGGTTCTACAGTGTAAGTCTTGGTCTAGGATTAATTCACAGCCAAGTCACTGTCTTCCATAATATTACAAACTTCATTCCTGACTCCATAAATGCTTATCATTTTTTAATTCTTTCTTTGAAAGATTCAAATAACCAACAACAACAAAAATAATACATGTAAATAACAAGTGAAATGCTCTCGGCGGTCTCGCCTGCATTACGCAATTCGATATGATGAAAAATTGAGGTAGGGACATTATTGATAGGCAGGTTTGCCCATTAGCAGGCCCCCCAAAATGAAATCCTCTGAATCTAATCAGCATTTTGAAGTGCATTTTGAAGTGAATATTGACTAAGAATATGCAGACCTGAAATGACATTTGACCTTGACTTTGTCACCTAAAAGACTAATCACATGATTGGTGATACTTGATAACCCTTATGTTCAAGTTTCATGGAATAGGAATGTATACTTTCAAAATTACGATAAAAATTCAAGATCTTAACGTGATGCCACAACATAGTCGAAGTTTGATGACCGGAAATGACCTTTGACCTTGACTTAGTGACCTGAAATTCAACTCACATGATTGGGGATACTTGATATGCCTTTAGTCTAAGTTTCATTGAATAATAACTTATACTTCCAAAATTATATTAAAAATTCAAAAACTTAACCTTGGTTAAGTTCTTGATGTTGACGCCGCCGCCGCCACCGGAAAAGCGGCACCTATGTCTCGCTTTTTGCTACGCAGGCGAGACAAAAATTAGGCTGTTGAATGTCAATAAAAATATGCCATGAAACAAAAGATTTTTTTTTCTCATATTTTGGATACACTCTATATCATACTTATAGGTGTCGTGGTCTAGTGGATACGTCGTCAGACTGACGATCACAAGGTTCGATTCCTGCCGCAGCACTAATATCCCGTTGGCAAGACATTAATCTACATTTGCCACTCTCCACCCAGGTGTTAAATGGGTACCGGCAGGAAGGAATTCCTTGAATGCTGTGAGCACTGAATATTGGAGTGCCTTGAGCACCTTACGTCGTGGATAAGTGCGCTATATAAATATCCAATATTATTATTATTATTATTATTACTTACCCCTTGTTCATCAATCTTAAGAAGTTGATCTCTGACCTTGGGCGTCTGCGGCAAGGCGTAAGCAAGCAAGAGGTAGATCAGGAGCGATGTATTCCAGTACGTCACGCAGTGGAATGCCTCGATTAGTATTGTGTTTGGTTGTGGATGGGATGGAGTCTTCCATGACAGCGCCTCGTAAGGTTGTTAGCTAGGGGGAAAAAAAGAGAAAACATAAGAGTATTTCAGATAAATTATGAAAATGAACTACAATGATTAGGGATTAAACAGAAACTAACAAACTTTCAATTTGGTACCAATTTTTGTTTTAATGTTAACATGGGCCATAACACAGACATCCCAAAGATTTCACTCTGGACCCAAGAAAAAAGTATGACACGGATTCAAATTGGGGACAGAGCAAACGAAAGCACTTGCCAAAATCCCGAAGGCAACCAAAATTTAACATTTTACACCATAAAAAGGCAAGGATCATACTTGAAGACTCTGAAGAGTCTACTAAATATAGAAATACATATTTCAACTCAAATTATCATAAGGATTTTATAAAGGATACATATATACATTTATATCATATAGAACCAATCTCTACAGAAGCTACAAGTATATGTAACCTCTAAAATATCAAAACATTTATATGAAAGCTACATGAATGCTCAAGATTGAAGTTCATAAATGTACAGAATTCAAAATTTGCACACCACCATAATTCTTTTCAATAGTTCCATAGATTTGCTCGTCTTCTCTGCAGTCCCTCCAGCTGCCGTGTCTAAATTGGTTAATCCTTTAATACCATTACTCCACCTCTCCTTACCAATCTCAATCATTCCCTTCATATACACTATCTAAGTTAGTCTTTGCTTGAAGACGCAAAGGGAAAATAAAAGCTTTAATACAGAGAAAATTTGAATGTTTTAAAAGGTCTCGTCTGGGCCAGGTAGTTTTACTGGAATAAAGAAGTCTGTAAATTATTGTGACGACTCTTCGTATATTTACAGCATCAATTGTAATGAACTATCAGCCCTGTTATGTTACTGAAAATGAAGTGACAACGTAGTCATTTTTTATCAATTAAAATAAACAATTTGTACTTTATGTCATCACTTTCACAGACCTAGCAAATGAACATAGACTTTTATACATAAAAGTAAAGGGTAAAGACATTTCCTGAGCGACTAATATCTTTAAAAGGTAGCAAAGGTAATAAAACACTCTAGATCTCTCCTGAACACCATTTAATTATATATGAAAAATGTCAATTTCTCCCCTGAAGATAACATTTCGGAGTGATTTAACCCACTTTCAACACAGGACTTTTTTTTTCTTCCAATTAATTTCTTAAAATTATGAGCTTTCCTGTCTCAGTATCCCAAACAATCAATCATAACTTCTACAAGAGTCTGAATCCAGAGACTAGACCCCACCTGGAGTATTCCTCCATTATCCAAGCTATCAGAAGTTCATTATCTGTCTACGATTGGAGATTACCTGCGATGATACCTCTATCCTTGATGATATTTTAGGGTCCCTACTAAAGCCCTCCCCTGAAGTTCGGCTTCACTACTACACCTACGTCTATCAAGTTGCTTACAAACTTGAATAATCCCTGTCTATCACATAGTTGATTGTACTGTGAAAATTGTAATTTCGTAGAACTACTAATATATAATTCCCTGTTCTCCCCCTGCCTGGCTGTGCTGACGATCAGATTCTTTGACTAGAGAGTACTCTCATTTTTCACTTTCTTTGGTATCTTTCTATCTAAAGGGTTAGCCCATTCCCATATCTTGAGTAGTCCTATAGCCTACTGTTTCTTATGAATACATACATGTACAGACTGGGTCCTGATCCCAATTAGACTTGGGTTTACATACGTTTCATAACCTATAATTAATTTCTTAGTAAAGTCATCATGCATCAGTCTACTGTTCAAACATCCCCAAAATAAGTGTTGGTCAGAGCTATGGTGTAGGAGCAAAGATGTGTCTTTATTCCCTTCCCTCTCTTTCCAAGACTCTTTGAAAGGTTGAGTTCCGTGAAAGGTGAAAAAAGATTAGTGATATTTTTGTTATCTTCATTCTTTTATGTTTAAATAATAGCGTGGAAGAATTTCATTAAAAGATATGATCCCTGAAAAGGATGACTCCCCCATATTCAAAACATGACAAAAACATAGCTGAAGTGTTCCGCTGAAACTTTCAGCTTTCTCTAAATCTTAAGTTCCCTTTAATATAAAACTCTATCATCACTTTAAACATGTGCATGGATAGCTATGTGCATGGTAAGAATTTCCTTAGACCTCGGAAGAATGTCCGTTGACATGAAACATGGACAATTTATTGAGGAAGAGTGGTCGGCCATGACGTATATACTCTCACTATCTAATGTTTGGAAATGCCAAAGGGGGAAATTAATGATGGGATGTCAAGGATCATCTTTTTCCGACCATAACTTATTTTTTTCAATTTTGAAGAGAGATACAGTCTATGCAACCCTATTTACAAATACAGGTTCATCCTTCTTCGATAAGCTTTTTCATTCTATCATATTGTCCGTTAAACCGACTAAATTAATTTGAAACAGATCTCATATAGACAAATTTTCCTAGTATTTTACCAGTTACTTCACCATATCTTGACTAGAGAAAGACATTTTCTTCTGATATCACGGATTCATAGTAATTACACACACTAAATATACATATGTTCTGCCTTAAACTGCTAGCATTACTAACAAGCAGATAACCTCTTGAGGTCATTGACAAAACTGACCTATTATAATGTAAAGTAACATTAAAAGCAGAAGAATTGGTGGATGAATATATTTGGATAGGCACTTTCACTAATGAAATGGCTTTCATTCCATTCCCAATCAATAAATCTCTTCTCCTCCTACCCCCAACTCCCTTCCCCTTCCCCCTCCCCCTTTCCCCCTTACTCCTCCTTTCCAATCCTGATCTCTTCCATCCATTGTTTTAATGGCTCATCGGAGCATTCACACTCGGCTCTCCAGCTAGCTCTTTATACATCCACTGCTGACTGGCCAAACAATCTCCATGGCGGTATCAAAATCGGTATTAACATCCATAGGGAAATCAAGCACATCAAGCCAAACTGTACAGCTCTAATTTTTCATTGCTTTTTACAAGCATCGCGGGGATTTGGTCTGGCAGCGCTGCACGTTCCATTCCATTACCGACAGTGTGCGTATCTTCCTCTACATGACTGGCTGTAGGCAGGGACAGGAGAGGTTGGCAATCAAAGGTATAGACCCTGATAAATGCTATTACTCAATTGTTCACCGGTGCAAAAATCAAACACTACACCTGTACTTAGAAATGCATAGGTTTGGTAAGGCTTTTGGGTAATGGAAATATATGAGTTATATTTTCACATGGTTCTTCATGGAAAATTCAAAAGGACCAACAATTTCAACCATTCAAAAGGATATAAATAATTTTCCAGGATTTGGTGGAGATTTTATGAACTACACCGGACAATGCTATATTACTTTCATTTCACGAAGCCAGGATGAATGATGATAATAATAGTAATAATATACAAGATTTGTAAGCACCAAGTCCACTTGAAATCAAAATGCTCAAGCCTCAATGATTTTCAAAATGTACCATATAACAATGGCTTTCATTTCATAACTAAAAATACTAAAAATGCCATGACTTTGAATTGGGTTCATGGACATTATTCAAAATATGACTTGAAGTGCACTGTTACATAGAAAGAAAGTTTCAATGAACCCATGGACTTTTTGCAAACAAACTTTGTAACAATCTGGCAAGGGATGATGACTGGCAGATTTGGATAGGAGGGACAAGGAAGTTTTCACATACAAAGCAAAACCGAAACAGAGTGCTCTCAGAGTGAATCCCCCATCTCACTCACATACCGGTGAAAGTAACATATCTCGTGGGCATTTCCCTTGTCAATTTCATGGAAGAAATATGTCTCTTTTTATTGGGCAGTAAATTTCTCACGTGCTCATGTTTCCTGCTGATCTATCAAAACAGATATCTTGGACAAATCTCGAGGAGCTAGTTAGAGCTCTATCTTGAAACATAATTTGATATTCAGATCACGCAACGGTAATAGGAGAGGTCCACTCGAGAATGTAGTTCGTGTGTGAAGTGAAAGCCCTACAAATCACATTTCAAGACTTGAGTGCAAGGGATATGAAATGTCAGAATTGAATATCTCAACTTGGGATGATGGACATATATGGCAGATAATCAAAGTGTCACATCAATCTGATTACTTTGTTCTTCTCCCTTCCTTCTTATAAGGGTCATTCTTTTATTTCTGTTATTCCTATGCCTCTTTATCTCTCTCCTTTTTTTGCATCGTGACTGTCAATTCATAAAAACAAATTCATAAAAAGTCAGTAAATCTCTCACGTGCTCACGTTTCCTTCTAATCTATCAAAACAGATGTCTTGGACAAATCAGGAGGCACGATGGCTCAGTGGTAGAGCAGTGGTCTCATAACCGGGAGGTCCCGGAATCGAAACCAATTCGATTTCGCTAGTGCCCATACCCCTTACCTGTAGGTAAGGTATTAATCCTCATTACCAAGTTCCACGGAGAGGAATTAAAGCCGACGGTCCCCTGGTTGCTTATTTACAAGCACAATCATGCTTTCTTAGCAGTCAGGTCAAACAAACAAAGAGGCCAAACTGACCCTCCATTAGAAGTGTAATCACAGACTGAAGGGCATGAAACATGCTACAGTTTTATAAGCTTCTCTAAAGTTTATGTAAATTCTATCATGAGAAAATCTGGCTAACCAAAAAAATATTTTGATTAAAAACAAAAGAATAAGAGAAAGTTAGTGGGTAATCAGAAAAAATTCTTTATATGATATGAACATCACAATTTGTGATATAAAAGGAAGCATCAAATCACAATCAATGAAAGAACCCTTCCTGATCTCAATCAGCGATGTCTGACAAGGATGTAGACGAGGTAGCATTACTACTTCTACCGCTGGTCACTTGGTGATGTAAATCTGGTTTTCTAAAGTCCTAATGCAGATGACATTTAAGATTTGGAAAGCTCCAATTAAGAGCGATTCCGTGCATCGTGTCCTGTGCGATATACAACTTTTTTCCAATAATTTCATTCAAAATTTAAAAATCTCTCATGACATAATGATAGAATAATGTTAGTGATACTATAAGGATCCATTATCCAATCGTTGTATCACAAAATGTTCATATTTTAATGAGCTACATGAAAATGAAAAAAAAGTCACGTCGTATGGGGCACGTTGCACGGAATCGCCACAAAAAGTTTTCTGAAAGACTTCTTCTTACAAAGGAGGTCTTTAAAAAATTTCAAATATATTTGGTTACCCATAAGGAAATCTCACTTGTGCTAAGAATTAAGTTTTATTCACCTCTTCAACATAACAGTAGAAATGAATAAAATGGGTTTTCAATTCATAATTCAATAATCCAGGTTTTCACTACCAATGCCATTTTGTCTAAATTCAATTTTGTTCTTTAATTTACATACATGTAGTGTTACTGTAAATGTAACACTGTTTGCCATAAAAGGAAATATGTATAATTTGAATGAGTCATCAAAATGCTTGTTACATATCTGTTATAGCAATTACATCAAAATCTTTCCAAAATATTACATTAAAAGATTGATTAATTACAAACCGTATTACAGTCATAATTTTCATCAAACTAATAATAAATCTATGATAATAGATGATTAATGAAATCTCATAGAGATGGGTGAATGTTTTATCAAATCTATGCAGAGGTATGGGGGCCCCTAAGCAATGTCTAGCCCAGCCGGCTGGGGAGAGTGACTGGTCAGTGTGTGCTGGAAGAAAAGTACAGCCACCTGTTGCCAGGAAGGTATTACAGCCGGAAGTCAGTCATCACCGCACACATTCATGCTAAATATTGTAACATGGATTAAGCTCACTGGTAAAAAAGTGCGTTGACCTGTATGTGCACCTTGCTGGGATGCTGTGTTTGGCGTCACCTGTGACTGGCAGGCGAAAAGCGAACTGAATCACTGAAAACAGACCGAATATCCTAAAAAATCAGATTTTGGAGAGAAAAATCATATTTTCACGAAAACTTGACCCTACCACTGGCCCGTTGGCCCTGAGCTAGTATAATTTCAGAAAATGTGTTACTGGTAAGAGCGGTCAAGTAAAAATGTTTGATCTTTCATTAAAATTTAATGAGAAAATTGTAAATTGTACTTGTACATGTTTCTAGGCGATTCCGCGGTTTTTATGGTTTAAAAAATAAAAAAATAAAAATAAAAATCATATCTTAAGAGGTGAAATCGTATTATCGTATATCACTCTTAATATCGTACTAAATACGATTTAATCGTACAGGTTGGCATCTCTGCCGTAACCCTCGGGTCTCTCCTCCCGGTATAACTGATTGGGGATGTGCAGGTGGACCAGTTTAACGATAATTGACTCGGGCTTCTTACTTTACAAGTTCACACATGCATGTCTAGCTCGTTTTTGTTTGTTGTTAAATTCACGACCCTACAGCAATTCACAAAGTTCACAAAAGTAATGGCTTATAAAGTATAACCTTTCTCAAATACTCTTGAATCAACTTTTGCTCTTAAACTGACCAAACAATGAGTTTCTTAAAGAAACTGTTTATTATCAAAAACCAGAACATGTAATGCAGTTTAATATGGCAATGGATTTTATGCACTTTTTCGTTGTATTCAAATATAATGCTCATATGGCATTTTTTGTTATAGAGCAATAGTACATCATGTAAATGGAAGTTCAATTATTCAGGAATTGATAATTTCCTCGAATGTATTGAACCAGGTGTTCTTTCAATTCATATTGGGAAGCTATGCATGTCTTTTCCATGAGATATTAAAAAAATAAAAATTAGATCCGGTTTAATACTCATATGCAACTGTACTATGATTTGTTCATTTGAAGGGTTATGTTACATTTCCTGATTCCCTTCACATTCATTATACAATTTTATTTTCTGTTAATCCTGAGCCCCCCAACAAGAAATCATTTAACTGTCGATATCCAACACACTAATTAGCCAATCAAGGAAAAAGGAAGCATTGCACAATATATTTCATTACAAGCACAAAGAGAGTGCATTCATACACTCTGACAAAAAACCAACTCAATATTACATAAGGCATGTAATCTCTGTAGAGATCTAAGATTGCTCTAAGAATACACACTTGATGTGTCTGAGTCTTAATTACTCATAATGTGACTTGACACGCCAAGTTGGTTATAAATTACCCCCAAACCAAACAAAGTTTGGCGTTTGCCAGGCAATGATTAATTAAAAACCGGTACCAGCTAAGAGCGAAGGGAATGTGGTATAGAATGGCAGAAAAGAAGGGGTATACCATGCAGGAAATAATGGATTAATGGTAAGTCATTTCACTCCTCACGAGGGGCCCAAATGACAAGGGCAAGAGAGGAGGTTCCTTGCGGAAAGATTCTGACGAAAAATTATGAAAATGCTCCTTAATTAGTCATTCTAAGGATTAATGACGCTAATATATAGATTTACAATTCCTGATGTTGGAAATATAAGCAAAAGGCACGAGATTCCCCCAAAATAGTTCTAGGATTACTAGGAATGATGTGGAGATATTTTCATTTTTAGGTCAAAGAACTGGGTTGTACTGTATGTTTCAATGACTGAAAAGGTAATGAAGTTACCTAATTTCTCATTATTTATTATGGGGATAATTGTAAAAATAAAGAATAATGACAATGGATGTGATATTTTGAATCTCTCTACTAGAGTTGTTTAAAGTAAGGAAAGTAGGAATATTAATATCTTGTACAATTCCTTGAACATATCTGACAACCACTGATCACTAGATGTATAGTACACCTAAAAAGCTCACAAATAGCTCATAACTGCCCCCAAAATTGTGATCGGATCAATATCTAAATAAAGTAACAACATTTTCTGAAGTGAGATATTTCAATCCTATGCTAGATAAACATTC
Organism: Mesocentrotus franciscanus; assembly: GCA_037976565.1. Taxonomy (NCBI): domain Eukaryota; kingdom Metazoa; phylum Echinodermata; class Echinoidea; order Camarodonta; family Strongylocentrotidae; genus Mesocentrotus; species Mesocentrotus franciscanus. The sequence goes on along the minus strand of CP137669.1, from coordinate 36,941,033 downwards.
TGGGGCACACATGGAATTTGTCAGCCACCTATCTATGAGGCTTTAATATCTTTAAAAATCAGCTATTTTTGCATGGATGGGGAAGATGGAGCAAAATATAACCATCCAATGAGTATTTAATCAACCATAATGATATAATAATTACTAAAAAGTGCCCTTCTTCATTCGATTCACATCTTGAACGGTGTTGTAGTCTTGTAGACGTACGGGTCTATCTAGCGGCAATAGCTCCTCTAAACTCATCATATTAATGTCCTGTACAATTGGCTGGTTTACAATTAGCACTATAATCAACCATAGCCAATATCAGTGATCCACGATCCAATTGAAGAGCTTCTTTGATATAGAGATCTTCCTACATCTTTATTTCCACATTGAATATCAGATTGCTATATTCGGCAATACTCAAGAATCTGTGGGATCTCCTATATCCTGTACTGGGAATATAGAGCACTATTTCAGGAAACCTAAGCCGCTATCTGAAGACGGAGATCCTGGGGACTTTTCCGCCCTTTAACTTGACACAAAAGGAGACAAGTGACAAATTTCATGAATATAACTCCTTTGTTATATAAAGTAGACATAGAAACACTCCTAACAATCTCAATCATAAGAGATCTTATGCCTCTCTAAATAACGTAAAACATTCCTCAATTTTCATATAAAATGTCTGTGTTTAGCAGTTAAATATACATTTTTGTTCCCTGGAGCTCCTTCTACATGTACATTTGCTGCATAAAAAGCGAGTCCCTTTAGGCAATATTTATGTATTCTTTCATTTTCTTACTAGAAGTCTCTGCTCATTTACCAGAGCTACTTTAAATCTGTTTTTTTAATGCTGTTTAGACATTTTTGAACAAAATTTTGACATATTTCAGATGTGACTTTCATCCTTTTATCAACAAAGGGCAGTATCCCACCCCTACTAAGCACATCCATCAATGATGTGATATTCTCTCTCTCTCTCTCTCTCTCTCTCTCTTTCTCTCTCTCTCTCTCTCTCTCTCTCTCTCTCACTCTCTCTCTCTCTCACCCTTTCTCTTTCTCTCTCTCACCCTCTCTCTCTCTGTCACCCTCTCTCTCTCTCTCTCACCCTCTCTCTCTCTCTCTCTCTCGCTGTCAATGACATGATGATCTATAACAATAGGCAGATTGACCAGGAGACTCGTCTCTGTCAATAGTGACCTCAAGGGATCAAAATTAAGGACAGCTGAACTCAAAAGGGAGCTAATTTTACACTCAATCAGCTTGAATCTATCTTGTATCCAGTCGAACCAGAATAAGCCATCAAATTTTGACGTTTTTTGTTCTTGTACGGGAAACCGACCTGTTGCGGTCGATACAGCCCATAAGAAAGAAATCCTTTTCAGTTTTTGAAGCTATTATTTACTTCAGTTCAGAAGAGTCATCCTAATAACAACTGAATGAACAGCAAATTTACCTAAAGTTGACCTAACAGCTTGTTTTTAAACATTTACAATCCACTTGTGAGCAACATCCTTACACTCTCCCCTCAACAACAACAAAAAAATCACACTGATTAGAAAATCTGCAGAGATAGAAATCCATTTAGAAGGGCATGTGCTATAGACATCACAAAATCACTTGTGTACATGCTACTCCCCACCCTCCTATATCTAGTACTTAATTAAAACTGTCTATATAGAATATCCCTTGGGTTACTTTTAATGGTATGCAATGATCTATGCACATTTCTTAACATGCTCGCTTTAAAGAGAAGGTTGAGTTCTGGGGAGAGGTGAAAAATAAATTGTGAGCGTTTTCATTGTTATTAGTTTTGGAAGATGATCGGAGAAAAATGTTCCCTGAAAAGCATGGCTCTTCAAATGCCTTCATATTCTAAATATGACATGTAACAGCTTAAAAATAAGGACCACATTTTTATGCCACATGTTTGTGTAGTCCCATATACATCTTTCTGTATACAGTGCTTGTCATTTTTACCAAGATTGGGCCAAATTTCTTATCATTTTGATGATTCCAGAACCTTGCAGTACACACCAATACTTATATGCTACATGATCAACTTTTTCTGATCGATTCCACACCGTTTCTTTCACAATGCAATCGCATGACCAGGACTCAACTATATCCTTTTTTATTGTCTGTATAGAGTAGGTCAAAAGCCTACTTCAAACCAGTTCAAGCTGTTTTTCATCGCCATAATCTAGTTCACTTTGCCAATTTGCCATTCCCTGCTGAGCTGATCATTCTGGGAAAACATCCTCATCCGAAAGTGATAGTCATGAGAATGGTTTCAACCTCTAATAAAAACTCTCTGCGACCTTTCAAGTACTTCCTTCAAGTTCTTCCTGTTTGCCACAATAAAAAGTTGGAACATTTCCTTGATGTAAGGACTGAATGAAGCTTTCTTCGGTCCACCCGCTTCCGGTGAAACCAAAACTGTTTCTACACTTGGCAGAAAGTTTGGGTAAACATGGGAGTATCGCTGACATGACAATACTCTGCTTCAGCTAGCCTTCCTGGAAAGTTCACTTGGGTGATGGTTCACAAATAACACCCAGGATATTGTCAATATTTTGACAGCTAAAATAATGTGAAGTACATATTTCCATGTTCTAATGCAAGGAAGGGTAAGATTAACATGTATGGCCTTTGACCTCTCGTACCAGAATTTTTATCTGTTCATTTCTCCATGCTTCAAAACAAAACTTGGAACAAGTTTGGGTTGAAATCTTTTCAACATTTCTGAAGTTCCACCTCATTTACACCACCAAACAAACTCCAAACCGACTACATACCGATCAATTCTTAGCAATTTGGTGTCAAGAAATATTTTGTTCGGTCTGATATAAGTCTAATGCTTATCTTGTTGATGTGATGTTGATGTGATTGAGGTATTGCCATTACAGTCGGACCAACCTCCCAAGAACATAATGTCTGTGGGTATTATGTGAGAAAGGAATAAAATTCCAAAAGGCCTGCAATACCCAAGAAGTGGAACTGCCCATGTGTGCCCATCCATCTGCTTGGGCTTAACTCACTAAAGCGGAGTAAAATCCTATATCTAATGTTGGTCTGACGTCCGTCTTTTCGGTATGATTGAGGTACTATCGTAGTAATTACAGAAAGAAGCCAACATCACAGTATAATGCCTGTGGGTACTTAGTGAGAGTGGCATGAAAAATTCCGAACCCGTGCTACCCAAGAAGAACCCCCCCCCCCTCCCCATGTGTCCATCCGTACGCCTGACCTTTCCTCAATAGAACAGAGTAGAATCCTATATCTAATGTTGGTCTGATCACTCTGAATTCTGTCTCTTTGGTGTGATTGGGGTGATTCCATAGTAATTATAGAAAGACGGACCAACATGTCGGTATGTACTTTGGAAGAGAGGCACACAAGATTTCAAACCCTGTAATACCCAAGAAGACTCACCCCCAAATGTACCATCCATACGCCTGAACTTACCTCACTAGAACGGAGTAGGATCCTATATCTGTATCTCATGTTATGGTCTTTGCTGTTCTCCACCGGACTCTCCTGTTCCTCCACTCTCTCCCTCCGGACGCTGACGGCCAGAGGGCCAAGGAACTCATCCACACCAAAGTAGTTCTGGTGTTCTACAAGTTTAAAATAAACAAGGGAAAGAAATTATATTATAGTTGCAAACAGATGGGGGAATGGTATACAGTGAGGGGGGGGGGGTGGATAAGTATTAGTCTCAAGATCATTGCTTTTGTAAATGGGTTAAACACATGCATTGAATTCTGTAGGTTTTCAATTAAAAACCAAAAAGGTACAAAATTATCAACTATTGAACAGAATGTTTCTGAGAAATGAACTGATATACATTGATAATTGATAAGCTAAAACTGAACTGCATATTCATTTTTTTTGCTTCATCATCGTGCAATAATAAGGATACCTATGAGCACTAAACAATCTTGCTATACACTTTAATAAGGATCATTTGCCTGACGTAATTCAAAAGGTTACACATCAAACTGACGTACCCAACAGCCTTTTAAAACTTCATGCCCGATAAAATTTCCTTCAAAATGGCATCACTCGGCTAAAAATAAAAAGGGGACAAGTTTTGATACGCACCACAGGAAAATTGTGGTGGCTATAATTGGCCACATTTGCAAAACAAAATTCTGATGTGAGAATTAACAAAAAGTATTGAAATAGAACAGAATTCGTTATGTGCACAACAGAAGGGTGTAAATTGATGCATGGACAACCGATGTACATTTTGAGAACTACATATTCCAAAGTTTTGTACATTCTTTGTCTCCATTTGTATTTAAGTCTGTATATATCGCCCAAATAGTTAACAGTGATACGATTATTCAGCTATCAAACCTAAACTAGAGCTCCATGCTGATTTTTTTTTATACGGGGTCCAGATTAAAATTTACAGTCTGTATGCATGAGCCTTACAGTAAAATATTTTGATTTCTTGGGTCTTTTCTCTGATTTTTGGTGCCCATGTGTCCCTAAGTGCCTATAGATGCCAAGCCCTGCTTACACTGTTAACAATTTCACAAAAATTCATGTTCAAGTCCTTCTGCTGGGCATACTTCAAATTATTGAAACCATGATAGACAATTAGTAGAGGTGTCTTGGTCTGGTGGATACATTGTCTGACTGTAGATCACATGGATCATGGTTTGAGTCCTGCTGTCCTGTCCTTTAGCAAGACATTAATCTACATTTGCCACTCTCCACCCAGGTGTTAAATGGGTACCAGCAGGAAGGAATTCCTTGAATGCTGTGAGCACTGAAATTGGTGGCCTAGCAGAGCCGGGGTAAGACTGGAGTGCCTTGAGTACCTTGCATGGTGGATATGTGCGTTATAAAAATATCCAATAGTGGCATCATCCTTATTAATATTATCATTATCATTATCATTATTATTATAATTTTCATTACCATGCTTGTAGAAGTACTTCCGGTAATAGAGGGCCCCTTGGTCCATGTGCTCTATGACAGGCCCTCGCCAAACATAATTGGATTGGTCGTCGTTGATGCTGAGCTCGGAAGCCCCCCTCTTCTCAAGAATGGTTTGATGACGATACCTGGTAATGTCATGAAGAAGAGATGATTAGATCGAGTTGGTAATAGAATAAATGTGTTTGAGAATGCATGGATGGAGATGGGTTCACGTTGGTAATGGATGGTAGGGTAAGGCAGTCGCTGAATGTCTTTGACGAGAAGTCAGCTCTGCCATTTCTCTGCCAAATATCCAAGTGCAAAATGAAGGATTGTCTATTTTGAAGGAAAAGCTACTGGATTGAGATTAATACTGCTTGTTTCTATCAGAATCAGATATTTTTTTGTTTCATTAGCTGTAACTATTCCTGAAATAATAAAATTAAGTTATTTGTCAGCAAAGTACTCATGACTTCACAACACCAACATTTTACATTTCTATGAGTAGTTCCAATAAAAACAGGAAAAATGCTGAAAATAAGGCACTTTCATAAAATTATGCTGGGAATAATTGCTGCCACACTTCTATAATAAATATGTTCAGCACTAATCAAATCAAATGATTTCAGTAGCCTACAATTATCTTCACTTGTTACTGATATCAAGTCTTAAGAAACATGGTCCTTGAGATTTCCTTTTCCTGTTACTTTACTAATGCAATAATAACTTAATTAATATTTACCAGTAATGTAGAAACGAACCTCTAGCCTAAATCCATCCTGGTCATATTTTACTCTTACTACCGGTAATAACTTAGCAACTTTTATCCCTGCCCCTGATGAAGTTCCTTGACCTTCATGTAGTACCCCTATTACAAGTTCAACCCTAGTACAACCCAGAATACTTGATGTGATCCAACTGGCATAACAGGCACTGCATGTAGCAATTAGCACCATTCAGCGTTGATTACCGGTGCCTCTCCTGGCAACAACCTCCGCCATCCATACCAGACATAGTCGACATGCCCACCTGGGCAACAGCATACATGTACATGGTTTGCGATTGTAAGATATTAGCCTGGGAGTTTGTCTATACAAGATTTTGTTTTCCTCTTCTGTATCTGATAGTCATACTCAATGAGATTTCTCTGTACGGACAGTTATCTATACCAGACACACATGTATATTGTGTAGTCTACATTGTACATGCCCATTTGGGCAACAGCAGACATGATTTGTGATCATAAGAGTCTGGGAGTGTGTCCATACAAGATTTTGTATTCTGACATTTGAATAGCCTCACTTATTGAGGTTTCTCTCTATGGAGAGCAAATTGAGATATGCTGTCCATATAATGTGTTATATTAGTCTAGGGTACGGACCAAACTAGATTTTATTTTTGTTTACTGTACTAAGCCTTACTCTATCACGTTTGCTGTATGGATAGTGCATTGCGATAACATTTTGCCTCTTGTACAACGTCAGATAACTCAGTATACTAAGAAATGCATACAAATGCATGAAATGTATACTAAATGGTATGCTTGGCCATTACAGCAGACATGTATTGTGATACACTAATACTATTTTGATATGTTTGGCTGCTACAGGAAACATGAACCATGATACATCAATATCATTCTAGTATGGTTGGCTGTATCTCTTCATTAATACATGTCATGTGAGCACATCCAATGATAGCCCAGCATGATTGGCTGTTGAAGAGATCCACTATGATCACAGAGCATTTAAAGTATATTAAGTTAGAAAGAAAGCTTAAAGCAATGGCCTTCTAATCAATTTCTCCTCGTTAATTTATCCCATCCTCTATAAATCATTTTCAAATTATGAGTACATTAATTATGAAAATTATCTAAAGAGAAGTTATCAGATTTTCTTGAGATTCCAAACTGTGATATCATAGTGTGAGATAGACAAGGTATAATTTAAGAAATTGTACAGTATTCATTCAAAAGCCAAGTTTCCTGGCACCATTGCAATTAGCTGCACAACTTTGATATGATAGTAACAAAAATGTAGCAACATTTCCACCATGTTGCTTCCTGTTGACTATGCTCTGTGGCTGGAGGTCCTTGAGAATCAAGGTCCTTCAATTTATGGTTACTCAAACGGGCAGAATATGATAATTAAAACACAGGTGATGGAGTAGATAAGAAAACTGTTATTCCTTCAAATATTTTTAAAATTAAAAGGAATCAATCACACCAATCTACGGATGCTGCATTAACATTATTGTTATCTAATATTCATAAACTGCAGCAACCAAAACTAAACCCAGTTGTAAACAAACTCCAGAATTTATTATCATTCTCAAGACTTTGTACTAGACAGTCTATGTAACACATGTAATAATAATAATAATAATATAGAGTACTTGTAATGCGCCAACTCCACATGACTAATGTGTTCGAGGCGCAGTGGAGAAGAAAAACTACAAGTACACGAAAATACACAAAAATGGAACAACAACAATGTGAAAGTATATAGTTCAGATATACATGTATGCATCATTAGTTTTGCCAAAGATCATCTTTAGAATAAGTACTGTAGCATCGAGTAAAGAAGGGAAGGTTCAACTTGAACCTGCATCATATGCAACCAAAGGACAATAACCCACTCGTATTGTATCCCTACCTTCTCATGGCTCTAGTGCTTAGCATGCCCATCTTGGAGAGGGTGACCCTGGGTTCTAATTCGTCGCCAATCTCATTGCGGAAGAAAGGGCAGCTACTGAGGAGATCATTGCTCTGCTTGTCCCCGGGGTCCTGGTCTTCGGTGCTTATATCCTCTACACTCCCCTGTAAATTCAGACGAAAGAAACGTTGTTCAGATACTGCACTTCATAAATATTGTCTGTTTAGAGCCAGAAAGGGGGGGGGGGAGGGGAGCGGGATGGGGTGGGGTGGGGTTAACCCTGTGTTAAAGTATATGAGTTAATGCCATTCTGGCTCCAAACAGATGATATACAAAAAGGTGTCATGGTCCAATGAATTTTTATCAATAAGTCAACTGGACTTGGTTCAAATCATCAACAACAACAAAAATGACACCTACCCCCAAAAAAAAAAAAAAAGGGTGGCAAGATGGTCCTGGTAGAATTATCTATAAACACTTTGAATGCACAGTATGAATAGATCCATACTATCTTTACTTACCAAATTTACATTTTTGTTGTTGTAATGGGAAGATATGTCAATCTTCTTCTTATTCCTATTGGGAAGGGGCATGGAACTATTTGGCAGCCCCAGTGATTGTACAGGGGAGGGGGGATATAAATAAATCAAGTACATGTAATATTAAAGCCATGTCTATCTAATGGGATGAATAAGAAGCCCTCCTTAAGATATTCACTACACTATACAGACTCAATATAACCCCTATCGGATTGGCTAATATCATTTATTCATTTTGATGCAAAGTTTCCTTGAAGGTATTCTGTCACTCCAGCAGAGTTGTAGAATTGTTAGACCCTGCAAATATTTTGATACCGTTAAATGGAAATCATCACTGGATCATTTAAGCAGTAATTGAATTTCAACAGTAAAGTTGTACATTGCGTGCATGTTGGGAAATTCCTTTGGTTCTGTGCCTTGTTGATGTGATAGATAACAGGGTCCAGTTAATACAGAAAATAAGGTTTGACACAGGATTTCCCCTACATTAAGTGAGCCAAGACCTCTTAATTACTCTATTGGCCAGAGAATGACACAGTTCATCAGGTCAACATTATGTGGAATACACTGTACAGAACATAAAGTTTATCAAGTTTTGGTTCATTTATGCAAAGTAAATGTAGAAGTAATCCATAATAGGATGCTACGATGCATTCCTATTATGTAATTTTTGAAATGGTTAACTGACATAAAATGAGGCTTATGGATAGTACAACATTATAGGAACATTTCACTGATATCAGGTACTTATTAAGTGTAAAGAATCAAAAGTATTACTACTGTATTACTTTTGTTTTATATATACTGCAGTAAATCCTTCCTATTCTTGATAAGGATACATTAAACCCATTGTTGACATATTGCACTTTTAATTAGCTTCAAAGCAATAAATGTTTGAATCAGCAAATCTGTAAAGATGCACTCATTCCTTTCCATGATCAGTAAACATTTCCTGTAGCACATTAGTCTGGTATCAGCAAGGTGGTTGCACTTTATGTGAATAATGTAAATATTTTCTTATTCTAATAAAGACACAATTGTACACAGATTGTTACACTTTACCTCAGGTGTATTGGTGGCACTGGCCCTAGATGCTGCAGATGCTCCTGTTGTCATGTTGCCCTTAGCAATTAAGTCACTACTCCTGGTTAAATCCCCAAGTTCAAAGTGTAAGCTCTGCACATCAAAATGCTCAAATGCTCTCCTCCTAACACCTTCTTCAATCCTTGCTTCAAGCATCTCATCAGCAGTTCTATTATCATGGTTTTCTTTGGAAATGTCACCCCTCTTCCCCTTTTTCCTAAAGAAGGAGCCTTCATGCCTGCGCTCACTGCTAGAGTATGATTTAGTTCTGTCCCTCTTTTCTCGTTTGCTTGGGTACCTGCGATGTTGTTTAGGACTGTTTATGGTTTGGCTTCTTTCGATGGTAGTACTGCGTTGCTTTGGTGGTGCCTGCGGTGTCTGCTGTGCCCGTCCAGGCAGAGAGGCGGTGTGGCTGCGCCCATCATGGACTGAGGGAACACGACCCTGGATAAGCTGCTTGAACTGTGGTGGCGCTGGACTGCGCTCATCCACAGCCTTGTAGTCCTGCAGCATTCTAAAGAAACTCTCTCCTCCAGTGCTCTGGACATCTATCGAGGATGTGCTTCCAAATTCTCTTGTAACAGCTGCTGCATTGAAGTCTGTTTTCTCGATCATATCTAGCGTCGAGTTACTCATGCTACGCCTCAAGTTTTGCGTCAGAGGCATGCGGGGTAAGTCACCCCCATGGTTAAACTTCCTGAGATTATCTGTGGTCAACACTAGGGTTCGATGACTCTCCGTCGAGGCACTGACCACCCCAAGAGCTGGCTCAAAATATTTGCCGTCTGGGCTGGTGTTGTGCCTCCGATGTTGAGGAGATCGGTGATTCCGTTTCTCCTCATCTCTCCAGTACTGCCTCGCTTCCTCTTTACTCCTAAGCCAAGGGCTCTGCCTGGCAAGCAAGTCCTGCGTTGATGACATGAGTTCCTTGTGATAGTCCTTTTCATTATCCGTAACAGATACTTCTGACACTTCCTCGGTGGTCTGGAAATCGACCTTCACCGGAGTTGCCCGAAATTGACCAGTGGTCAAACCAAGTTGACCGTTACCGCTATCCCCACTGCTCCTTTCCCACGAACGACTGTCGCTCCTTGGAGTACTCACACCCCTAGATACTGTGCTCCCTGACTGGTATGCGTTGCCCTGGCTCTGCGTGGCTGAGCCTGGCCTATAATAGTTATCTTCTGACTGTTGAGAAGAAGAAGAATGACCGTTTTGTACCACCTTGCTGTGATAATAATCGGCCATCTCCTGTGCACTTTGTCTTGCTGACTGAATCAGCTCTGGTTGTACCACTCCACTGTGTACGTAGTTCCCATGCACTCCTCTACTGGCTGTGGCCATATTCAGCCATGCAAATTTATCACTTTATTTTCCCTCGACTGTAACAAAAACTAAGCCACTTCTCAAGCTGTACACAAGCTAATCATTTCTTTGTCTGCATCAACATCGTTACTGTCGATCATAATTCATTTTTCCTCTATCTCTCACAATGATTCACATCACAATAAAGCTTCATAGAAAGTGATCCGATCCGCTTGAGATTAATCCAAACAAGGCTAGACGCATGTCGCACTGTCCAAGATCTGGACGAGAATGGCAATCACACATAACGGTTTCCTGGCCAAAACAACGGCTCTAGCTCCTATTTTGAGTCGCCCCTTTTCTTCCTGGTCTGGGTGTTGAGTCAAGCGTTGATTGTCAGCAGAGGGATGCCATGTACGGACAGTTGGGTCGGACGGTCTGCCTGTAATCACATGCTCATCCCTTGATCATCATTTCCAGGTCAAGCGGGTAAATCCAGTAGCGGTGCGGTCTGTCGGACAGGACCTTGAATTATAGTAAGTCCGTCTGTGGTTAGAAAAAAGGGGAAAGAAAAAATTGAATTACAGAAGTTAAGAATGATGACAAAACAACCCTAAAAATATAATTAAGACATAAATTTTGAAGAAGCATGACAATATGATTTTGTACTTCAGGTTGACAGTATTAATTTTCAAATCTTAACGAGTCTTCCTGTTTTCAATTATAATCATAAAATCCTAGAAATTTAAATAGGACATAACTTTTGAAGATGCATGAAAATATATTGCATTTTACATTAAACTACATTTATTTTCAAATCTTGGGGCCTCTTCCTGATTTCAATTATGTTAATTTAACAATGGATATGGTATCATCATAATAAGTAAACACAGCAAATTGTCGTCACAAAATGTACATGATATTTGGAATGTCTCAATGGCATTCTCTTTACTATGGATATTAAATGATATTTTGAAAATTGAGAAATTTATACATGAGTAAAAAAAAAAAAAAAATGATGACTTTTACAAGAGCTGCAATACACTGTGATGGTTGTGCATCCTAAATAGAATAATAAAGAACAATGATGGTTGACGATAGGGTGGCGCAAATTAGAATATGACCAGGAAGCAATGATCAATGAGAAAAATAGGAAATATTGAGAGCGCAGAGCACAAAGGCTCTCACACATATCTTTGAATGAGAACATAATCAAGCCTAATTTCCACATCCTACGGTAATATGCAAATGAAGTGGAATCCAACGGCTTCATTACGTCTGCTCTAATAAGACAGCTGGATACCTCAAAGTATTACATGAACACCTGTGTTGGCAAAAAGGGGAATGAGATAATCCCTGCACGGAGCTGCCCTTAAAGGAGAAGTCCACCCTGATAATTAGCTGGCGTTAATAAAAGCAGAAAAACAAGAAAAACAAATTAGTGACAGTTTGAGCAGTATCCGATTAAAAGTAAGAAAGTTATGAATTATTAAAGTTGTCATCAGTAAAACACAATTTGGCAACACTGTGACGTATCTTGCGAGGTCCTCTCCAATTTGTTCAGTACAGAAATTTCATAAACTTTCATTTTCTTAGTTATTGATGACGGAATATATTCGTTTCATACAGGGGTTGTATAGAAACATATTTGAAATAATCATTTTTTACAGTGCATGTATGATTGAACATATTTTTTAGAAAAAAAAGAAATTTCTGCAATATTTCAGTACAGAGCATATACTGTAGGTGGGAACCTCGCTAGATATGTCACACAATTCCCAACTCATGTTTGATTGATCGCAACTTCAAAAAAATTATCAGGTTTTGCTCAAACTGTCACTGACCTATTCCTCTCATTTTTTCTGCTTCTATTAAAACCAACTTACATGTAAATTACATCAGATTGGACATCCCCTTTAATTCTTCTGTATCATACAATAGGCTGACAAAAACAGGGGGTGGGAGGTTCCGAGGAGTGGGGGAACTCTATATTTTTAAAAGAGAGAAACAATTCGACCACTGACCAGTCAATATTAGTACCAGTAATTCAGTGTGATGAGAAAAGACAAGAAACTGAGTTTCTGAAACAAGCCAACAGCACAAACAGAACAAGACTAATGAGGGTCTGTATTCAGAGACACCACTTTACATGTAGGCTTATGTGATAAGTAAACAAAAACAATAAAAGAGTCCTTTATTCACATCAGAAGCAGACTTTGAAGTCCCTGCCACTTTATCCTTACTCATGGGCACTCAAAATCAAAGTCCAGACCCCCCCCCCACAAAAAATAAACAATAAAAATAAAAAATATAGGGCTCGTGCAATTCAGAGCCCAGTCCAAAATGGTTTAATAGTGTGGAACACTGATTTACCCTTGGCTTTTATTCTCACTGTTTCCTCCCTGCCCCTGCCTCCCCCTTTAAAAAATAGCAATGTCCATTTGTTGTTTGTCTGTGTCTCTCTTTTATCACTTCCCTTCTGCTTTCTCATTTCCTACAAATACAATGTACACAGACTGTTATTCACATGAACTGAAAATACATACATGTATGGCATACATAATACACATCATACATGTACTATACACACCACTGTTGTATGCAATGTGAGTGATTTGATCTGCTTACTGATGAGTCACACAATAGGAATGCCATGATACATGATACAACAAACAATTTTGTGTGTAAACATTGATCCCTTAAATTATACGGATGTGTTCAATTTCAGCCCACCATCCATACATTATCAGTGAAGCCTAACCAATTTTATTTACTCACTTTTTTTTTAAATCAGAATTTTCTATACAAAAGGAGCTATCACAACAATTATACTTCCTGATTATCGCCATATTAGTAATAAAGAATATATGCAAAAAAGCCTCCCACTACCCAAATCCTACAAATACTTTTTTTAAACAAATAATTAGAACAATGAATATCTATCACAAAGCTGTTTATGAAACCCAAAGACTAAAGAAAACAGTTGTAATATCTGGAGGCGTGTGAAAATATACATGTACATGTAGTAGTACACGAAATGCATTCCTCGTACAGTATACCTATGCTATTCAATCTACTCCTACTGAACTTACTTTCTGGCAAATATTTGCAACAACAAGGGGCTAAAAGTTATCAATGCAAATATGTATTTGCTCGTTTTATAGACACGGCGCGAACACAGCATGTGGTTGGAGATTGCATGCATTTTGGTCATGGATATTGCATGTATTTGGGTTATTGATATACTGGCAGACAAGCAACATATGCCCTTGGACTTTAAAAAAGGAATTGTAGGCACTTATAACCTTTTCAGCACTGCCCTGGTATATGTCATGTAAAAGAAACCCATGGATCTGTCTGATGTAAGAAAATAAGTGATCTAGAAAGATTTTCATTGCTACTGGTGCATGCATATTAAAAGCAGCCCTAATATAAAGGCTACAGCACACGACTGGTGGATCATCGTCGTAAAATTGTTGATGCTACAAAAAACGTATTTTTAGAGCTAAATATCACGTTTTTTGTTGTTTTATGGTTTTGCAAAGAGTACATGTATGGCCTGACTACCATTGCACTACAACTCACTTGTGTAGATAACCAAAATTTGAACAGTAATGATTTAACGTTCTTATTCATATTCATGTTTATATTAACATCCATGTGCATGTATTCTGTTTCATGTTTAGAGAGCCCAGATTCCATGTTCCACCCCTCCAGTTATTTTTCTGCAATTCATCCATTGTTTATTGAGATTCTTCTATGTTTTTCTAGTCTTTAAACAGCTTCCTGGCTTTCAAACGAGGTTGGGTTTGTATTTTCAGCTTATGGATTTATTGATTTTCCTTCATCTGCATGCAAGCATCGAGAACTAGCTCATCATCAATCAGTTTCTTCCCTGACAAAATAGCGGGGAAAATAAACTTATGTGTGCTTACATGTATATACAGGGCAAATTTGTTGCAGGATGTGTGGAATACATAGACAGCTGGCAATTGTGCACTGGTCTATAACTTTTGATCCACCAAGCATGATAACAATTGATTAAGCTCTCTAATCTCATACCTTCAAGGTACATTTTGAAATAAAATAAAAAATTCAGTAAATTGTAAGTGGTTAAATATAATGGTCACAAATTCACGTTGAGTGTCTCAAACATCATAATTGCAGAATTTAAAAGATCATCATTCAAAGCTTTTTAACTACGAGAAATTAATTTTCATCTTTCTAATACTTCTTTACTTTCTAAATATTTGCTTACGGAATAGTTGTAAAAGAGTGAAAAATTGTCAAAACCAATAGCTTCATAAAAAGAAATGGAATTTTCGCCTGGTCTTCTGCTTTCAATAATTCTTGGGAGATTAAGTGACATATATACATGTACATGTATTTCATTCTTCACACTTTGTATTTTTGCAGCACAAAATATATTAATCACCTCTTGACACCTAACAAACAGATGGGAAATATACCAGGGAACACCTTCTCTGCCATCCCCTACTCTGACAGATACCACAAATGTTTCAGCCCATTACAATCAATTGTCTGCTTGCCTTGTCTATCCAATATCCTTTTTTTGAAGGGATAATACAATCTTGTCTGGATAAATGGTTTTGGTTTTCTAATTTGAAAAATCGGGGCACTTTTGACAGGTAAATTCTTTCTCTACATGAATGTTCTTATACCGTTTTCAAAATGTAATCAAATTTATACACGTTGACTAAGCAACAAGCTATAACATTCACTTTTTATTCATTATAGTAATAGTATCGCGACAGTCAAAACGCAAGTTGCATACAATAGCTGTTGCAAGGAGGTCAGACAATTTGGAGGCTTGTCCTGTACCTAACAACATGAATGTATATCATTTGCATTCTGACTTTGGACGTACAATAATTTGTAACAGATGAATGAAATAAAACCAGTCACTCAACAAAGACGAATACATTCATTAAATTTGATGACGAAAAATGACTCATCGTATGACACAGTTGTCTTGTTTACTCAAGTTCAGCGAACAAAAACAAAGAAATAGGCCCAATAATTTTTTTTATTTTTCCAAACAATGACTGTCTGCTTACTAATTGTTCATTTTCTACGCATGACTGCTCATATTTTAAAAACAAAAGTCAGGCCTGATCATATCTCTATGGGCCTGATTTAGTTCAAAGTCACCCTCGAGACAAATATAGCTTCTACATGTAGGCTATCATTAGCCATTAAATAGGTCAAGAAGGCTATATGGAGAAGAAAACAAATTATAAACAAGTCCACATACATGAAGACAAAGACAATATGAAGTAGCTTCCTTTTCCAGGCCAGCACAGTAAGATTTCTAGTTCTTACTCCCTAATCTTTCTCGCAAAAGATCAAATGCTTATCCAGGAACTCGGTAATCGGGCCTCCAACCTCTCCCGATTTCCGCTCACCCGGCAAAATTTAGAATGTCTCTTCACAGGTTTGGCTAGAAATCAAGAGCGCGGCACAGGATGTTTCGACTAGTACATTATCGTTGGCTGTCACAAAAGATTTCCTCTCCAATTATCAAGTGTACTATCGCTATCCTGATGAGGTTTCTGAGCTGCATGCCTTTTCTCTGTTATGTCTGTTTATCTGCCGCTATCTCTAAAAGAACACATATGCTGGTGTTAAAACTGCCTAAAAGGGCAATGCTGAAATTGAGTACTGTAATTTCATTCATGCCAGTTTTTTTCCTAAATTGCATGCTGATGTAAATGTTAGGAAGAGAACATATATGGTAGTTTTCCACAGCAACCTCCAGTCTAAAGTCCGTTATATAGTATATCTATTACCTTTTATGGATCTCCATACATATACAGCACTGAGACAACCATGTAAATTATCATGTATCTGTGAAGTTTAACCTCATCTAATGGGATAAATATCAAACATCCTCGCATCACTTTGCAAATAAAACATTACATGCTAGTTCGAAACTATATATACAATAACAAGATTTAGCAGACAGAAGAAAGATCTGAAAATGTAATTCCACTTGAACATTTGGAGAGATAACTAAACAAAATTTTGTAAAAAACAAAACATTATTTTTAATCCCATTCTTGTCAGAACTAAAAGTTGGAACACTGATATTCTTTGATGTCCTTAGGCAATGCATTAATCTACATTTACCACTCCATACCCAGGAGAGAAATGGGGACCCGGTAGGATGACGAAAGCTTTTGTGTAAGTAATTGCCATATTCCCTCACGATGACCATATGATAGGAATACTCCCCTGGGAGTGGAGATGGTGCCATTGTGCGTGAATGAATCCGGTATCCAAGGGAATAATATCTGAACAGCACTGAGAGACGGTTTTTCATATCAAGCACTATATAAATCCAGATTATTATTATTATTATATTCCTAACACAAGCAACTGATCAATACATGAATCAGTATCCTCAGTGATAGATGGGGTATATATATCAACAAAGTAATGTTAACAGTAACGTTCCTAAATTCCAGTATATGAGATACCTGAGACAACATCCTGACAAAATATAACCATCGAGATACGACAGTGAGAGTTACCTTTCAAAGGTGCTCGATGGCATGAATACATTTTTCATTCTTAATGGCCCGATTCAAAGTTCAACGATACAAACCAAACACAATGTGCACATAAAAAATGCCTCGACTTGCCTTTTCATACGAATGAATCTCTGGAGAAATTGTTTCCTCTGTCTGATATGTGTATTGACCTAAATTTATCTACGTCAGCCCTCTTGTATACAAACACGATTGTCATGTCTGGCTCTTGGAAAGAGATCCTCACAAAAATATACGAGTGTGTCCATACACAATTCTACAGGCCCAATCTAACTTATATTTGCTGTTCTGACCCAGAAGGGCATTAATTCTGTGTCATAGTACATGTGTATGATTTAACGACCTTCTGGCTCTAAACGGTCAATATGGTGCAACTGAGAGATCTTCCACCATGTATATCTTCTAAATCTAACATTCCATGTACATCGAATCAGAAAACAATATGCTATCCATACAAAGAGGTTTATTTTGGGGTGCTTTTAAGTGTGGTTTGAGATCTCACTCTGAATGGATGAATGTGACCTATTTGAATCAGGAATAATCCAGTGTATGGATGCACTCTGAGACATGCAATATATGCTTCTGTCTACAAACTTGTGTATGGATGCACTCTGAGACATGCAATATATGCTTCTGTCTACAAACTTTCTACTTGTGTATATATGACTTATATTTGCTGTGTCAATGCTGTATGAAAAGACCTTACACTGTATGGACAGCACAACTTGATAATATTTGACTGTCCATAAAGATACCCAACTCTGATTTTTTAAAAGTATGGTCAGGACTCTGGATCTTCCAATGTATGGACAGAAACCGTTCTTTCGATATGGCCTATAGACATGGATCATGAAATATCCCATGGTATGAACACACCCAAAGACAGACATATTGTTTGTTTCTGCAGACTTTCTGCTTGTCAAAATGTTTATGACATAAACTAGTGCAGAGGTGAACTGTTGACATCCAAGATACAGATTTTCTAAATATCAGGGTAGACGAACGATTCTCAAATCACTGTACAGTTTACAATATAACAATACACACATATTATTGAAAGTATACAGTTTCATGGGGGATGTTTCCTTGCCAGCCCCCCATTTTAAAAATATTAACATTGTGGCTTTACATATCTACTAGCCTTCCCAAATACACTCCCCTAAAACGCATACAACTATAAAGTACTCTTTTAATACACAGACACTGTACAACGACATCCCATTGTATTCATATTGTTTTGTTTCTCTTATATGATATTGTTACAGTGTAAATATTAATCTAGCAAGATTATACCGCCCACTTATATATTGATAGTACAGGAAGTAGGCAGATATATGAAGAGTAGAGTCTTCTTCACTTTCAATACCGAAACTACACTTACACTGTATTGGTACCAATAAACTTTCCCTTGTCAAAACAACAGAATTCAGCTGCCATAAGTACCGTGACGTCATGAAGCCTACATTGTGCAAATCATCTTCAAACTTATTCATAAATTTCACTTCCTGATTTCAAGCCCCATCCAACAAATATATATGGAGCTTTAGAATCAAACGATTCATCCTTCCCATCGGATCCAATCCAAGTTACCGAGACACAAGGTTAAAAGCTTGGAAGTGCCTTTGCAAGTCGTTGCTGCTGACGTAAGCACCATCTTGACGTATCATCCAATGAACCTATCCAATGAACCCCGAATTGAGTCATTGTTTCTCTCCTAATCCGCTGACCCAATCTAAAGTACGTTTGACATTTACTTCACAGATCTGTTTTTTAGCGTTTTTATAAACAGAGAGCATGTGTAAGAGGACTATAGTGGAGGTCAAAGATTAAAGAATGAATGAAAGAGTCAGCTTCTACAATTCATCACCTGTATCAGTTGTTTTTTTAAGTCATTTGCCAATTTTGTAAACAAGCCATATATACATATTTGTAAAGCATACATGTGTGTGTAAACAGTGCATGCTGTAAGCCATAATATAATGTACATGTACATCTCAATATAAACTAAATTAAAATCTAAATCCATTATGACATGCTGTCAAAGCGCTGGTAATATAAAAGGAAAGCTAAGTAAGTAAATGTTGTTATTTGATGAGGAAATTAATTGTTGTCCCCTATAAATAAGTTGAAAGAAGGTATTAAAATTTACATACAATGATATTATTGAGGCACTCCAACATATCACATTCTCAACTCATTTCTATTTCACAGAAAAAGAAGTCTTCGGCAGAAAATCCTGGCTATATCTCACAGCTACGAATTTTAAGTGGTTTTGCCCAAACCAAACTATTCATTACATCCCATAACACTGTATTTTTTTCACCTTGAATTCCAAGATTTCATCAAGTTCACACTCGCCCCTTTTTCTCACTGCTTTGAAAGCGGAAACCCCGTGAGGGCAGAGGGCCAACCTAAGGAGGCTTTGAGAGGGGGACAATGGGGACAAAGCCAATGGTCGTGTCCATTACACCTTCATCTGAGTCATTAAAACAAAATACAGTAGTCTGCCCCCCACGGGAGACGGAGAAAGGGCCATTGTTGTGTGTGCAAGTTGATAAGTTCAATTTGGTTTTGTAGGACCTCATAAATTTGTTACAGGCACAACATTCTTGAGAGGGGAAGAAGGGAATGGAGCTACATTCAAATATTTGTTTTTCAGGTGTAATGTACACATAGACTACAGTATCTTTTGGGAGGTAAACCAGCCCCTATCAGACCAGCAGTTGGGAACAGAAATTACGATCACTGGACAAGGTCTCAAATTGGCAACAAGTACAGGAGGCAGATATAGTTCAATAAATTCTGAAATTATGGAAAATTACATATGTGACATGTAACCTCATAAAATACAGATTGAGTTAATTGATTCCACATTCCACAGATATAAAATAGCAAAAAAGTTCACTGTAATGTTCTTTAAATTTACATTATTCATGACTGTGAACTCTACATCTATAAATCTTCAGTTTACAGGCTAAGAAGATTTATTTCAGTTTTTAATGATTTGCAACTGTTGATATTTGGTATTTCAACAAGACCAGACTGAAATCAATGAACTAAACTTAACATGATGTGAACAGGGATAACTGAAAATGAAAAGCGTGAAATGCATATACTGTAGCTCGAAAGTCGTAGACCTACATGTACTGTACTCTTATAGTTGGTCTATTACTCATTTGTAAACAAACCATATCAAAACATACCAAAGGTTTATGTACCTACTCTAACACAAATGACACATATAAGATCCATGCTTTGTGAATGAACAGACAGCATTTCTTGTACTTTACCTGTTTTCTGTTCTATTCTATGTACTCCTACATGTAGGCCTACATTGTAGCCTGCACGTACATGTACATGTATATCATATTGTAATACCACACAGGTTAGGCAAGAATTCCACAAAGTTTGTCCACTACACCAGGCCAAACAAAATCACAACTCATAACAAAAAGCGCACACAGTCCATGCGATGTTCCCCATGAGTAATGAAGTAAACCTAGAGACTGCACGCAGTCCCAAGGTAGAAACGGGCTGACATCCAGTCATAAAACTCATCTGCCCAGAACACAATAACATGGCCAGTTTCAGTTCGTGTCTCAACAGATTTGAGTGCCACTGAGCAGAAATCAATAGACTCCCATTCAGGGGACCTAGCCAAGCCTTTCGTGGACGTTCAGGATTAGCATTCCAGAGTGTCATGCCCCTGGGCGGCCGGCCTGTTGGTTTCCTTTCTTTAGGCCGGTAGGTTGGTCGGTGGTATACCTTCGCCCAACCAACCAACGCAGCTAGAAGTCTGCCCTGTCAACAAAAGTTCATCTTCGATCGGTGAAGTAGAGATCAACCGTGCTGAAGCTCTGACACTACACGTGTGTATTAAAGATGACTTTCGCCAAAAATTAAATTAGTTAGGCTAAACAAAAGATGAATCATCTCAATTCTTCCAGAAATATACGGCATTGAATTCTGCCAATGTTCGTCAGGTCAGAAACAGTTCATGTACAAATAACATGGAATGTATATTAATGACAAATCTTGCCTAATTTTGTAAATAAAAAAAAACTATGTGAAAGAAAGACACATGTGACCTTTTACACATGTACATGTATATGATTACCAGGTATTAAAGAAAAAGTACAGTATTCTCATTCTATTGTATTAAAAGTAAAAAATAACAGTCTGCAACTCATTTGGTCTGATCATGTTTCTAATCACAACAGGAATTCCTGGTCCAATCTGAATCAATATATGGAAAAAAATTCCAAGTAAAAATCGAAACTGCCTCTAGTATTCCATGCTGTTTGCCTAGATTGTCTTTCCATTGTAACCTTTGACCTTGAATTCAATTATGCAGCAATGTCATGCCCACTGCTGGGAGAGTTCAAACCCTCTATTTTGGAATCGGTGTGGGGGCATTAACGTCAAATACCCAAACAGTCATGAACAACGTTTGCACTCGCTAATATTGAACTAAATTATCCTGATGATTTCTTGCATAAAATAGCAAGTGTGAACTGAAGTGTATTTACTTATTCTTGATAAATTTTGCAAAACATAATCAAAATGTTGTTGGTGACTTGTTTGAACAGACACGGCTGTGCAGTAACTTCACAAAATTTCATGCATGCATCATACCAACTCATACTCCCCAAACTAAGCAAAAATAGAAGGCTTAGAACTATTTTAAAACTTTGTGCCATTGTGTTTTTGTTCCTGATAATATTTCTTTAGACATAACCCCTTCCATCTTCTCCACAGCTAGAGAGTGAAGAGGGGGAGATGTACGTTTGATCTATTAAAGGTTAGGGCAGGGCAGCTTATGGCCTGAAACTGATTGGCAGATGCAACTTCTAACAAGGAAATTAAAAATTACCAATGGTAATATGGATAATACGTGGATGAATTCCTTCAAAACTTGGTCTTGCGAATGTCAATCTTGTTTGTCAAAGCTATGGTCTTACAGGGAAACCTACAACTTATAAGATCAGGTTCATGTGATGTTACAAATGTCTATTTGGAAAATGACGCCATAAGCGACGAGCAGAGTTTTACTAAAATTTAATAAAAGAGGTCAGACTGTGACAACTTGTGATCAGACAAAAGTTGACAAATTGGTCCTTTTTAATCCTGCAATCGGCACGGAAACGACCAAATATATCTTCTTTTGAAGCAACAGATCACGAGACAGATGTAGAGTCGTGGAAAACAATCTTGGCATTTGTCTGTATGGAGTCCATGAGAGTGTGAGACATCCTTGAAGGGGAAGCAGAACGGAACTGCCACCGACTCTGGCGAAACTCATCCCGCCGCCAGATGGTTAATGACTGAATTCAAGACAACATGGCCTACTTAATGAAACCGTTATCTCATCTAATTACAGTAAATTGGCAATACCACCGTAAGTGTAGTTTGCCGGAGTTTCAGCTACTGGATATAAGCGTGACTCATAATTTTTGTCATAACGAGAGGAGGTGATAGTGTCCATGAAAGATGAGACGTGTATTCCCATCTGAGAGAACATTGCAAGGTGATAGCCGTCTTTACTATTATGTCTCAAATTGGCAATCATGTCTCTTTCTGATATTTTGACAGGCTTGTCATGACAGATATTCCGACTTCTGACTACAGTATGATTTCATCACTGGAGAAGGATGGGGAGAGAAGTGGATTTAAATGTGTCAGTTGTCACAAATGTCATCATTTTGACAGGCATAATGTTAACAATATTTTTCTAATTTCATATCCACTGAAGTTGTATAGAGGGAATGCAACTAAAGAAAAGGCATGAATGCAAATCATGTGACATCCCCCACCCCCATCTCTCTCTATTGAAAATTTTGTTTGCACAAAATTAATATTATCTGGAACTTTATCAATTCCAAAAAACTCTCTTATACACTAGTTAGTAAAAACATTTTTTCTTGCTTGCTTGTTAGGACAATTTCTCAACCCTTGTCTAAGGTAAAATGTGAGGAACTTCCTAGTTTTATTTTTAATTTCTTTCTTTTTTTCTGCTTATTGGAACAAGGTTTCCAAATTTGTTGGCAAAATTTGTTCCTAATAACGTGAGGCCTTGAGAAATAATGGGCATCTACCTGATGTCCCTGGTAATAAATCATCTCAAACTATAAAAAAAAAAAAACTTACTCTAGAGACACTGGACATCCATCTTAAATTCATTCATCTGAAGGTCTTATGACTCATACTGAAACAAGCCCTTGAATAAAAGTCCACACAGAAGACTTGGAGAGAAACAATGGTGTCTTCGCTGACACAAATCTAATTCTAATAGGATTATCTTGTTCAAGACTGCTACTGCTTCCAGATTAAACCTGCCTAACAAACCTTCAAGAATTACAAGATGGTTTATTAGATTCTTACTACAGATTCCAAACAATTATGGACTTTAGAATGTTGCTTATGAAGGGGAAGATAATCCGAAGAAAGACTTTGAGGACTGTGTTTGAGATCTTACTTAGCAGTAAGAGGATTTGATGTTTCTCCTCCATGCCCAATAATAGTTACAATGTTTCAGGGTGGGGTTTACATGAAAATAATTCATCTATTTGGAGTGAGAAGAGCATCAACTCATATACTGTAATACATGGTTAATGCCATTCTGGCTCTGATAAGAATATATTCTAAAGTTTGCATTTATTCCAGCAAATTTTGCTTAAAGGTAGTCTTTGTGAATAAAATCATTTTCTTTACCATGCATTACACCTCTTATACATACATGTACATGTATACCTCAGTTACATGTTCACACTGCCAAACCAACTTGAGACTTGACTCTGAACCAACCAATTTTCGGCCACTGGGGTAAATGTAATTGTTTGTTCTGTCTGTAGTCAGTTTGGCTCGTTGGTGTGACCCAGGTAATGCAAACTAATCTCCTAGAAGTAAAACCACACACATTACTATGTTCAGTTAAAAATACATGGAAGAATAGATGAATCGAGAACCACATTAACCCTGCTTTTATGGGTGCCAAACATAATAATAGTACCCCATAAAACTTGGTATACCACATAAGATTCCAATGTCATCCTGTCTTTACTAGGGTCTTTACTTTCCACGACCAGAACTAGTCTGATGCAGCAAAACACCCTTCCTGTTGGATCTGTACTTCCTGTTACTATGAACTTGATCAAGATCCCATTTTGTTTTTTCCGCCACAGGAACATACAAAGCATTTTATGGCTACACCAATGACCTTGGCTTTTTTTTAAATGGACATACATCACATGTATCATGAAATGTACCTACCATGCAATGTACATGTAAACTGTAGTTGAACACATATGGATATACAGGCCTAAAAGTTATAGGCCTGTGTGAAATTTTAGCGTGGGGTCTTTGTTCTTTGTTGCCATGGCAATGAAAATCCAGGACCTGGAGTCCATTGATTTATTTGACAAAACCTAAATGAATGATAACAAAAGTCAGGGGAAATGTTTTGAGCTTCATGTATATATCTTAGGATGCGTTTATGCTCACTTTTGAAGGCAGAACGAGCGATTTGAAACGCTCATCGTAAACGCTCATCGTATGTGTACTGTTTATGCTCCCCTTCTCCGGCTCCTCCAGGCAACTTCGGGCTCTGCAGCTGGATTCGCAAACCTGCACTGCGCATGCTACGTTGACCCCGGGAACATCATTTAAACGTGTTTACAAATGATTGTGCGTTTATGCTTCCCCAGAAACCGTCTTTTTGGAGAATCGCCGATCGTAAACACACCTTTTTGTGAGTTTACGATCGCCGTTTATCGGTGATTCTACGAAAATGAGAAAGGGTGCAACCGTGTTCTGAACTAACCACGTAACAAAAGCCTCATTCTGGCCAGAAAAAGTTGAGCATAAATGCACCCTTAGTGATAGAAGGAAGCTGCATGTAAAATCAACACAACATCATAGGAAATTTGGTGGTCCAATATTGTTGATACCTTGTTTGACAACTGAAACACTAAAATGATACAATTTCCTCAGATAAGACTTCAGGCCAAATGTCCCATATAATCAATAGCAATCAGGAAGACTAATTCTCAATCAAGTATTCTTTATTCACATCCAAAATGAACAGAATATGAAGACCTTCCTACACAATAATTTTGAATAACAATAACAATGACAATTTTGAATAACAATGACATGTCAGGAAACTGAAAATCTAAACTGAAAATCTAAACTTGAAATTAATCACCTGTAAATCAGGTCAGCAGGGATGAATTACCAATTGAGTTGATCAACAAATCAATCAATCAAAAGGTCTATGATCAACTTTCTTTCAGGTACTGGTCAAAGGAACCTGAATTTTTGTCCTTTTAGGTTTTTGATCAAGTTTTAACCATTTCTCTCTCCAAAAAAAAAATGGAAGATTGTGTTTTTTTTTAAAAGCTTGATAACTATTTGAAGAGAAAAAAGATAAACAAGACAAAACAAACAAATAAAGTTTTAAAAAATGGCAGCAAGGTTATAAATGGTATTTTAAAGGGATTGGGTACCTTTGTCTCAGATTCTAAAACAAAATCCTGGATTTAGCTCATGCTGCAATCATAACTAGACATGTAATACTTGTTTCGGAACAAGTATAGGTGGGCTGTTCCAATTAGTGTATCCCACACATGGTTAGTGAGATAGTGATCGGTGAAATGTTTGACCTTTGATCCTAATTTACATACTAAGTAGTTAAGATTCCATTGGCATGATTTGACCTTAATTTTTGAAATAATCCTCTTATTCAGGTCTATTAATGTGCCAAATTTCATGTCTATACAATAAAGCATTGTTTTAGAGAAACCATGTACAGTATATTTGACCTTTAACCTTAAAAACTAAATAACATAATGAAATATGCATATTCTCGATTTTGTGTTTTCATATCAAATATGTTTTCTTACCTATCAACATGCAACGTTTCAAGTCAATTGCGACCAATATACCAAAATAATCCACATAGACATTACACGTGAACAGAAAATGGAATTCTCAAATCCCACTTTGCAAGTGAAATATGAGCATGATCCCGGCATCTGATCGAAAAATAAAGGGCACATTTGTGATAGCTTATTGTCTCAGCTACAACATACTCGAAGCTCAGCGAAAACAAAACTAAAACGACGGAGATATTGCTCGCGAAAGATGGGAATGTAGAATCCAGTTTTGAAAAAAGTCATGTCCCATAGAGAATACACGCAAAATGTGAAAAATTGACATGCCTCCTTTAATCGCAAAAATACGCCATGATGCCTTTGTCAAAATGAAAAATCGTGTAAACTGCATTTGTAGAAAATTGTCTCAGCTAGAACATATCAAAATTTGGAAGAAAATCAATCAATATTTACAGAGATACAATCAATTTTCCAAAAATATGCTGACGTCATAATATGCAAATTGAAATTTTGAGTTCGGAGGCCATTATGATGACGTCATGATTAATGGTCAAATGAGACATGAAATCATATCTCCGACTCATAATCTATCCAAATATGAAAAAATTTGGGAGTTCCCATCCATTCTGAAGAGTTACAATGAATTTTGTATAGGCATGTTTTTGCCCATATATGCTATGTATTACAAGAGCTCGCGCACGGACATGTTTCTTGAACGGACGCTCATTGCGTTATTACTGGTCAGAAGAAGGTGAACAAGGTATCAAAATGCTTGGAAAAATGTGCCAAATATGATGGCAGTGAAAATTGGCGATTCTATGTTGCAAGATGCCAGTACGCGCGCGCGCATGGCGTGTGCGCGTTTTTGCAAAATGCTTAAAATGGCCTAAACGTATCCAAAATGAATTTGAGACGATTTGGAGCATTTTGAAATTTTGCGCGCCCTCACGGACGTACGCATCGCGCGTTTTGACCTGAAATTGACCGGACAGATATTGACCTTGATCATGATAAATATGAATGAGAAACGACTTTTCGTTATGAAGATATGATCATGAGTAGATTTTCAGAAAATTTTACAAAATGGCGCCTAGATGACGTCATCAGTCAAGGTCAAGGTTGAAAACGTTATTTTGATTTTTCCATATGCCTATACATATGTGTGCCAAATTTCAAGGCATTTGACTGAGCCATTTTCAAATTATCTTGCTAACAAAAAAGTGGGTGGAAATAAGAAAAATAAATAAAGAATAATAAATAATAAAGGCAATTCTAACGAAAACATAAGGTGGTCTGTATTTTATACAGCCCACCTAATTATAAACCTCTACATGTAGGTCAGTCAGGAATCCCATGACGTTTACAAGCCGATCGCCCGTCTGATTATCAAGATATTTATGATTGGAATTCAAAATTTCAAAAACAGTGGGAAAACGGTTTTTATAACACTATTTTTTATCATTTTGAAGCGCATTTTTAGGATGACAATATTACACCATATCACAGACGCTGATAACACGTAGGGCCATGCATCTCAGATTTGGCATTGTTAAGCAATGCCTTTGAACAAAAAATTGTTTCCAGTAGTTGCTATGGCATCAACATACACATGTACATGTATCAGAGTATTGAACAAAAGTGGCAATACATGTACTGAACGTCTGAAAACTTATCACGTCTCTATATTAATGGGCAATGCATTGCCTACCCTACATCTTAAATCACTTTACATTGATAATAAGCCTGCAGTGGTATATGCATGTCACATTACTTCTAATGATTGCACAGGAAAGCATTTAATTGGATTCCGTTAGATACATCAGAGTAGCTCTCTCGGCTTAAGGAACCCTGGCTCGGTGTATTTTGAGCATCTACTGAGCTCCATTAGATCCCACATTGACATTAAGTACTTGACAGATGAAGTCGCTTGATCCCTTTGAGCAGTCAAAATGTCAAATGTTATTTTGCACATATTAACGAGATCTTGCAGCCAAAAATAAGGTTAATTAAAGCTTTCCAAGGACATATAGATTATTATGCAGGGCTGTCGTTTAAAGCCGGTAACCGGTAAAACTTGCCGCCTATTCACTTGTTTCTTACCGGCTATAATTCCTATAATAAACCTTGCAAAAATCACAGAAAGTAGATCTAAATCAATGCTAATCCAAAATTTCCTTAATTTCGTCCAAGATATAATTAGTGCCGCACATACACGGCCGCAGTCGACGAAATCCCTTACGATCACGAACGCGACGTCGTCCGTACTTACCTAGACCTATCTATCTAATTACGTTACATCGCAGTTCTCCCCCACAGCGCGGCCAAGCCCGCCCGTCCCTACCCCATTGCGATCCCGATGTGCACGCGAAGACGATGCACTGCACAAAATATATACACACTGATCATAACAAAACTGAAGCTAGCTCGCTGTAACCAAACTATCCGTTGCCGATTTGATATTTGAAGATCACGGAAACCGGGCCTATACACGTGCGTGCAATGTCTAGAGACAACGTACTTTAGATTCTGAGATGCGCAAATCGGCAACAGAGTTTTGAACTCGGCTGAGTTTAGGCCGCCACGGCCGTCCCAGCGGACCCCGCAGCTAGCTCGCATGATATATGCAGGCTCGCTCGCGAATATTCATTTATTTATTTATTTCATTTATTTCCTTAAAAAAGTTGAATAAACAAATATACAGTGTCTTCACTTTGTCAGGAAAAACAGTGATATAACATTATAAAATGAACAGGAACTGAAGTAAATTCTTAAATGTATTCAATAATTTCATGTCAAAAAAATAATTAAATGAGAATTTATATGGGGAGCCAAATAAAAGTCACAAGTAAAAAAATCAAAATCTAGCCTCTGCTGCCCATTATTTAAATACTGTACATGTATTCAACAAATCATGATGTAGAAAGATTGAGTATGGTGCATCATCTCAGTTTAATTAAAAATTACAAAGTAATGGTACAAAGTGATAAATAATTATCAACTTAATAACTTTTCTTATGAGTTATGATTGTTCATGTAATATTAAACATGAACAATATGTGTGTTTATTACAATATATATGTGTAATACAAGGTAGGAAAGATAACTACAAATTTTCTTCTTAGGTATGCACCAGATTGCACGATTTCAAGTGGAAAATCCCAAAAGGTCCCTACCGTAGGAGGGGGGACACTCCCCTCCCACACCCTCCCCCCCTCGGTCGCTTCGCTCCCTCGCAGTGATGGTACCTCCTATAAAATTCAAATTACCTCCTTCAAAAAAATAATTAACAAGACCCCTGATTATGGTATATAATGCATGTCATAAATGAATATGAAGATGGGAAACCTAATGCTATCAGTAATTATAATTTACAGCTAGTAATTACTTTTTAAAATTAATGTTTCTAGAGCGGTGGCAAAGCATGCACACATGAAGGCCTACCAGGGCAAAGGAAAATTTTATATTGATTAATGAGAATACTTTTTATAGTTTAATGCCGACCAATGAAAGTACCACATGCTTTCAAATACCTGTAGCATATGAACCATTCCTTCTTGTTTATATTTTCATTCACGGTATTTAAAAGAACCCACAGAGAAGTTTAAAAATGTATTGAGGGTTGGTGGTAATTGTTAATACAGACATACAGGGTTAGCTATATTTCTTCAAAAACTATAGATGGCAAGAAATCATAAAAATAACACAGTGTAACTGCCATTCAAAAAAGAATGCTACGTACAGTAATGGATGTGTGAAATATAATAATGATTCAATGTCTTTAAGATTGATGCACAGACTAACATGAACTTTTTAAAAAAGTGAACTTCAATAGATTGTCTTTTAAGTTTTAACTTAATTCAAAACTAATAAATCAAAAGAATAAACGGATTTTGTCAAGGTAGCAATATCAAGTCTTCAAAGATTATGTTTCAAGAAATAAGAATATCATTTCATCATCGCCTACATGTACATGTAAAGAAAAATGATAAATGAGGGTTATGGATTTTCAGCAATATTGTGACTGCCTTGTCAAATAGACAACAACTGATATCATGAGTTGGGGGTGGGGGAGTAATCATCAAAATTTTGCCAGGTTAACAGAGCATAAAACAAGATCACGCAAATCAGATTTACGCTCCTCAAACCCCCTTAATTTCACATCTGATTGGAGTGATTGCGATGTGGGCCCAGCAAAGGAAGCGAATCTTCAGTAAATGGTCACACATTTTGACTGTCCTCCAGACAACATGTCGACAACATGTCTACTTACGCGCTTTAATTAAACTCAGCATTAAATTTCATCTTAGTAAGGCATTTGTTCACTTAACCTTGGAAGTTCTAAGAAATGTGATGAAATAAAGTGTGCCCGGTATCCAAAATAAAAAAACGCAAAGGAAATTACAGGTATAATATGAGCAGAGTGGTGCCATTCTAAAAAAAAAAAATCCTTTGTGAGCAACATTTTTTAAGGTTAACCAGAATAACCAAATCATCACCAAGATTTAAAGAAAGGTTATTTGGCTTTATAAAAGGTGAAGAAATAGCAGCTCTATCATGTCTGTCACTGTAGGGGCTAAAGCAATCACTCTCAAACATTATTCTACCATGAATGTCTCACACGTTTCCTTTGGTAAGGTGCAAGGAAATCCTGCCAGTATGATGACTGCCTGTATGATGACTGCCAGTATGATGACTGCCTGTATGATGACTACATGAAAAATGTACAAGTGTATAAAACAGACACATGTTTTCACCAAGAATAGTACACCCGACACGATTACAATTCAAGGCATATCAAAACATACATGTGTAAGTAAGCTGATGAGGAAATAATATTGATGAAAGGAATATACATGTATAATAGTGCTCATGACCTTTAATTGTATAAATTCCAGATTGAATGCTGAATGGTAACATAACAATAATTCACTTTGGCAGCAAAGTCCCTTTGAAGACTGAAAGTGCTTGGTTATTATCCCAGGGAGATCCTCCCCTCTCTGTGGTTCTCTAAGGCAGGATTTTTTCCATTCCCAGGTAAGAATATTTCCTATTTCTGGCATGTATCATGCATGATTATATTTTCTCTTACGACATAATATTTTGTAGGTAGAATTCCTGTTTTTCCTTCATCACTGCTTGCCTGGTACTCATTAAATTCTCATTCAGGATGAACTTTATAAAAGTTCAGATGTTAGAATAGAAATGGAGAAGTGCAGGTATGTAGTACCTTTAGGCTGAGTGCATGAAAACTAAGGCTGCGACGAGTACTCGAATACTCGAGTACTCGCACTGTTGACAACTACTCGAGTACGATTTCTCGTACTCGAATACTCGGCCGCCATTTTTTTCCCGTTCACCTGGCACTGTCCAGGCCGACGGTCACCCGTGCCAGAAGAGCACCGGCATGGTACCGTGGGTAAAAATGTTTCCCAGCTCAATCATACACACAGGGTGTCACTGTCAACTCACCACTCAGAAACTGGGACCAAATCTCCGGATTTCTGTTTGGACTCAGAGGAATATTTGTCTGTCATCTTTAGTTTTAAAAATAACATTGTTTCAATTATTAGTATAAAATTCAAAAGCACAAATAGGCGCTTTCAACAGCAACTTGAAGTAAAATCGCGTGGGTTTTCAGAGAAACCTTTGTACTGTTCGTAGTATGGTGTTGGCAAAAACAAAAAACAAAAAAAACATGGCGTCCGAGTACTCGCCTGTAAGCCTAGGAGTGTACTTGAGTACCTTATTACACGGTTATGCACAGCCCTGTTGGCTCCATTGCATACGTACATACTGTACTACTACAAAAATATATATTGTATGATTTCAGTTATGATTAGGGCTTCCTTCTCAGAAAATTAATCACAAGACAGAAGTGTATTTTGATTTTTTTTTAATGTATGTTATTATATTGTCTGTTTGGAGTCAAAAGGTTGTTAACTCTGTGTTTAAAGGGAAATCTAACCTTGATAGCAAACTCATCTAGAATAAAGCAGAAAAATCAGAGAAGCATAGCCTACTGATGAAAGTTTGAATGAAATCGGATAAAAAATTAGAAAGTTACGAATTTTCGAAAGTTGCAATTACTATACATGTAGGTATGGGCTCTTCAAATTGGCTGAATTGATAATGTTTATGTGATGTAGTGGCGTACAACTTTCTCATTTGTTCCCAATACACAAAAGGACTAAAATTTAAACTTTTTATAAATGTTTGACTCGGGATGGTCTTTTCATTTTAGAGGACTTGTAATAATGTACTCTCCATGATATATTTTGAGTAGTGCCCCAAGGTTGAAGGCACTTGGGGGAAAAACAGAAATAAATGATATTTTTGTACACGACAAACAGGAGAGTAATCCGTCACTACGTCACAATCCACTGACAAAATTGCTGATTTGAGATTCGCCTAGCTTGATGATCTCAAATTTCAAACACTCATAA
Organism: Mesocentrotus franciscanus; assembly: GCA_037976565.1. Classification (NCBI taxonomy): domain Eukaryota; kingdom Metazoa; phylum Echinodermata; class Echinoidea; order Camarodonta; family Strongylocentrotidae; genus Mesocentrotus; species Mesocentrotus franciscanus. Next base: position 36,908,626 of record CP137669.1, on the reverse strand, counting down.
CTTTCTTAATAGTGGTCCGATTTATTTCAAACTTTCACCATTCTGTTTCTCTGATTTTTCTGCTTTCATTCAAATGAACTTATTACAAGGGTTGGATTGCCCTTTAAAGTATTCAAGTTAATGCCCTTCTGGCTCCAAATTGATAATAGAGTTTACTTGTATTCAGTTGAAGCAAAGTGGACAAGCCTATTATGAAAAGACAAAATGATCTGGGATTTATCATAGCAAATTACAATGTACAGTCTGTCATAATACTGATTTGCAGTTGTCAAATTATTCTCTGCTTGCCCTACAAGGCAAGAATTATCATTCACTAGCCAGTCAACCCATTTTGACTGCCGTAGCACCATGCTGCAGATATCGACGTAAAATCAACTGAATAACAGTATCTATTACTCAGTCTTTGAAATGTCATCAAAATAATTTGTCTTTCACCTCTTCTCCACTCTATCCACCCCTCAAGCTTGGATGAACTTCACACAGGGGTGGCAAGATTTCCCCAAGCCCATCCGAAATCAAATCACAAATGCAGCCGCAAATACCATCCAAACTAAGGATTATTGATCAATAAAACCCTCAAGGGAAATCTGCAATTGGCCCTCATTTCCACGAGAAGTACTTCATATTCCTGTCAGTTTTAAACCTATAATCAGTGCGCTTGCACTTTGATAAAGTCAGCCAAGGGAGTGTGAACTTCATGCCAGAATGCTAAAACACTTTATCCCTTTCTTTCTGTCATTATTTCTTCTAATATATTGAGGAGTAATCCACAATAGTAAATACAATGATACCTTTTTTCAGTGTAAGAGGGAGGAGACAACCTTTTATTCGAAGAGAAAGTGACTATATAATTATCATCATAAGGATTCAGGAAAGGTTAAAGATGAATTATTTGGGAATAAAACAATTGGGAGGATTCTCCTTGTATTACCAAGGAATTATTTCAGCCTAATACCTGCTTGTTATGACATCACATGTACATGTATCATGCACTATACTGATGGCAGATTTCTCCCATATTTTGGTGTTAACTTTTAAAGATTCAGTACTTTCTTATTCCTTGTTCAACTGTTTTTATGTATTTTGCTAAAAGTTTCTCAGATATTTCTTCTTCTTCTACTCCAGCCGGCTTGCTATTCAGGGTTTATTCCTCTCTTTTTCCAAAGTCTGCAGTTCCATTCAAGAGATTGGTAGCTCGTCCAAGCACTTACGGTATTCTCTCACAATACAAAGTACATGTAGGGATTGCAGCCAGGCTCAATACTTACAGGGTACATGGCACATTTTGACACAGGACACTTGTAATTAAGCAATTAATACAGGGTGGGGGAGCAACGTTTACAGACTACATGTATAATAATGTCAAATGATATGAACATCCTGAGAGAAAACAAAAATTAATTAAAGTGCCTTATCTTGTTTGTTTAAGGGTCTCTTGGCTTTTAACTGCCTTAAGCATTTAATTAATGTCCACAAGATTACCTGTACATAACCCTACATGTATCATACAAACATACAGGTACATGTACATGTAATATTTCCACCAGTATTATTGATTTATTCATTGACTAATGCTGGTATGACCGGAAACCTGATGATCAATCTCTATCACCGGACAGGTGCAAATCATGATCCCAATAGTCATGTTCAACTAGTGTTGATACACAGAAATCGGTATCTCGAGGGTCTTTATTAGATACTTGATTTCCTTTTGTATACTACTTAAATTCAACAGCGTATCATTTTCATAGTTGGGAAACAACTACATGTAGTCCGAATGAGACATACATACATGTACATGTACATGTAGGCCTACATGTATTTCCTGATGATAAAAACTCCACATTTTTTTAACAGAAATCAAATTTGTAAGTTTCAAACATAAATTTTCATGAAAATTGAAAATAAAGCCAGAGCAAATGTGGCCAGTACACGTACACACGTCTCATACATGTAACCATTTGAATCTATCACGTTGTAGTCTATTTGAAAAATTGTACATCTATTGTTGAAAATCCTCAAGGTCTTTCTCCTTTAATAGCATTTTAGAATGAATAGGCACAATTCAACAAATGACAAACGAAAGAGATTTTTTTCCCCTACTTTTTGTGGCCACAATACCAAATCACTTTCACCTGACCCATCAAAACAAAATATGGATAATGTTCTTAAAGCCATCCAGGATAGTATGAAACTAATCATCAATCATCTTGATTAGAACTCAACATACCGGTTCATATCATACGCTGAGAAACAAAAGGAGGTTAACTTTTACTTTTATATAGAGTTAACAGCCTTCGTGCTCCAGACAGACGATATCATTTGCTGAGAAACAAAAGGGCATTTAACTCATACTTTTATACATGATCTCAACGTCCTTCTCGCTCTCAGCAGATAATACAGTTGCCTTGCAGGCACGTAAAGCTATTTTTAGTTTTGACACGGCAGTCATACATGTTTGTGTACGTGCATGTGTAGGCCTACCAGCTAACAGTTGTACATGTACATGTATGTGAAGTGAAAGGTTCATATTGAATATAAAGTTTTAAAAATATCAGCACCGGCCTAGCAACAGCCTGGCTATCATTCTAACATTCTTCAATAGACCAGTTCACGGTTAGCACATGTCCCAAATGACCCCGAATATCCACAGATCTTCAAAACATGAAGAGGTCACACTTTGTACATTTTGAAATAATCACTCCTACAGCGATGGAGGTGCTACATAAATAGCCTTTGTTTCCCTTTTCAAAGAATACTTCCACCTGTGTATCGTGGAGTGCACTGCTTGTCCATAAATGAATAATGATTACATAACTTTTACGAGCACCTATCCAGTATTTTGTCTCTGTGTATTTCACAATTTGTTCTGCAATGACCTTTATCTGCTCATGCTCAGACTGCAACCGTGAACTGGCTTATACTCTACGACAATAACTTGGATTTAGTCAATCCAGTGGCTAAACTGCAAGTGTCAAAAGTCTTTCATGGGAAGAGACAAACGATGTATATCCCTGTCTTATTCTTTAAGGGCCTATCTCACTGAGCGGCGAATGCTTGCGAACGTAGCGAATTTGGGGTTTCACCAGGGTTTGTAAACGGTTGCAGGAAAGTTCGCAAATATATTCATTGTCGCAAACAGTTTTACTCGTCACAAAACAGTTGTAGGCCTTTGCAAAACAGTCGTAAGCCTTTGCAAACGGTTGTAAGACGGTGTCGCTGAAGTTCTTTTTGATCCAAAAATCCAAAATTCGCAACGTTCGCAAGCATTCGCCGCTCAATGAGATAGGGCCTTTAATAATCAAGACTTAAGTCATACAGTGTACATGTACAAGTAGCAGCCACATCCGTTATGCTCTTTCAAAACCAATTCCAGGAGCTGTGTGAGTCTCAGTGGAAAACTGGTAGCAAACAATCGTGATCTATTACTTCTCTTATCCCGTTTGTCTCAAATATCACACCTAGGAATAATATTCATGTCATGCTGCAAATATGTACATGGTTTCATCCAATTACCAACATGAAACATGATGCAAAATCTCCGGTACAATACGTGATTACATTATCCCGTTTCCCACAATCTTATAGTTACCCGTAAGCCTCACCATGCATTACAAATGTACATCACAGCAAATTGTAATTTCATGATGCTTCTTTTAAAGGAAATCAGTAGTTAATATTTACAACTATTTCAAATGAAATGGTCTAAAAGTCACACTGCATCATTCAAGATTAAGTCAATAGGCTGATTAAATTGGAACAATATGGAAAAAAATATCAAAATTTCAATGAAAGATAAATACTGTAAATGTACTTCTGTGCAAGAATCACCAACGTAAATATTCACACATATGACTACATCAAAATACTACTGATAAACCTACATGTAACTAGCCTATTTTTTTACCCATTAAACAACATAGCCCTATATTTACATTTTCTATCCAAAATCATTTGAAAGAATTCAAACTCCATTGCAGATATGATTATTCAGTATACAACTATACATGTACATTGGATTAAATGTACAATGTAAGAAGTTTCTATTTCTTTTCATTGCCGGGACTCAAGATTCCCTTTAAGCGTAAACTCTGATACATGTAGGAGAAAGGATGATGGGCATTTGTATTGTAAGAATCTATTCAACTTGGTGTGGCTTTGTTGTGGTTCTGCACATGCTTAGCCAGTCATCAATCAAGATATCTGTAATGTGTACGCATACACTAGTGGTTTGAAACTGGAGGAGAAAGGAATAGTTGTAGGCTTGCGGGTTTACTCGTGAATACTGGATTAGAATACCTTTCTTTCTCAATCAAAGACTTATGTACAGGAATCTGCATAAGTAGGCCTACATCACATGTACTATACAGGCTAGAAAGAAACTTTATATTTGTAGCCAACATTTTTGGACAAACACTCTACTGTTACTTTCCCCTCATATTTTTGCGACAAGGAACTTTTTTCATTTTGCAGAGTAAAACTAGCAAAAAATATGGTTTCACAATTCCAAGAAACTGAGTGTTATGCAAGACTTTCAGCTTGTAAGCAAAGAAATCAAGTGCATATTAATTTAGTAGGAAGACATCTTAAATTTCATTCTACCATATGGATCACATCACAGTATGGTCACAAGTAAATTGGCAATGGTTGTAAATGCCTCAATACCTTATAAAACACATGACTTAATATCTAAATGTTAGCACACTCCACCTGTAAATGAGGTTATTTCATTTCCTTTAATTAGAGGCCCATTTTTAATACTTGGCACAGTGAATGGTGACCCTATCCCCATCACGTCTACCTTCCCTCTTGTTATGAACTTGTTGGCTCTATGCAGAGAAATAATTAACAGGCTTCATGGATCATAAATAGCACATCACTCGGGTTGTTGAACCTCACTCTACCAATTACCAGTAAACAAAAAAACACTCCTTGAAAATGACTGGGAAGTTGGGAGCCCTTGCTTGGCTCATGGCCTGCCTGGCAGAGAGGCTCTATTCTATCAATGGTAAAGGTCAAGTCAGCGAGGATTTTCCTTCGTGGCATGCTGTAAGCGCTATGCTGTAATTGCATGGCTTGAAAACATATTCTACAGAAGGAAAGTTAACCATCAAAGATCTACATTTTTGTGATTTGGAAACAGAATGCTATAAAAAATACGCAGCAAAAAATATACACGGCAGCGGTGAGCAATTTAGCTCCAGTAAGCTCTTAAAGAGCTCCGGTAGCTCTGGTACAAAAACAATAACATACTTAAATACCAATGTGAATAAAACACACTTATATACAACACCAAATCCTAAAAGAGCTCCTGCGAACAGAAAAGTATTTTTTCCACTGGACTATTACAGTAAATATCTAAAATGAATTGGGAACGCACATTTACACACCATAATATAAAGCACTACCGGTATATCAAACATTGTTTACTAAAGCTCCATGCACACTGTGTCTCTAATTGAGATTACTTGGGGAGAATTGAATTTTAACTTTCTTAAACATCACAAAAGACTCTCATCTAAAACCATCATCACCATTCATCAGAACGGATATACTGCTACACGTAAAACAAATTCATGCCCCGACAAGTATGAAGGTCTCTGATTAATATCAAAATGAAACAGATCACTTTCCAAAACAATATTTGAAATTTATGTTCACATTCTGAGAACAAGCATTACTGTCATCAGAATCAGTCCATTCCAATAACTATGAATCATCATCAAAAGCGATCTTCCACACTCTGTATATACACAAGTGTGAACAGATCTCCCACTGAGGATTACGTTTGGGTTCATAGCCGCGGTGACACAACCTCAGGCACAGAGGGGCCAAAATTATGATGACCAGTCATGGCTCTGGTATTTCCCTGCCAAAGTGGGCTGGAAGAATAGGGATTTATTCATAATAACCACCAAAAATGGTGCCAGAGCCCTCAGGTTTATAACTCAGGATTGATGGTATGCATTCATGTTTGAATTTTCACAAAAGTCAAGAGGTCAGATCTTTTACAAAAGATTTTCCTACCAAAAAAAAAAGTATCTCGACAAGTTTATGTTTGGATATTTCTGACTATTTTTATGATTGAATGCTTGTTTTAAGCTCCAGGTCAAAATCATATATTTTCAGAACATATACAGTAGATGCAAAAGGGTCGATCGACAGATTACAAATTCTAGATTTGTGTCCAAATACTACATGTATACTACCAGTTTGGCAAGACTCGAGGTACTGTTAGCAATCCAGTCAGACACACTTGGGGAAAATTGTGACAGTTGATAGCAAGTCATTTATTTGTTACATTATTGTCAACAGAACTTTGCATTAACCCAAATAGTTGTTTCTATATTTTTAGCAAAGGATGGTTTGTAAATTTATGTTTACAAATTCCTGCTTGCTAATAGTCAATGTTTATTCAAGCACACTCCAATATATGTGAGTAGGTTCATAACAAATAATAACCATGCACTATGACACAATAACATTTTTTTCTATTGTACAAAAATTGTTTTTATTCCTAGTACTTGAAAATGCAAGGTACCAAATGACAAATTACACATAATTTGGGCTCAATTCCTGTCATGGGTCGTGTTAATTATCACAGGAAAAGGAAAAACCTTGCTTGCAGGAAACTCATTCAAAATGCCGCTTTCTATATTAGAGTATTTAAGCCCGTATCATGATGCATATACATGTCATTGTATTTATATTAATATTCTGGTGGCATTCATATTCATGTTTATAAATTTGTTGTTGCTATGCCAGTGCAAGCCAATGTGCTTCTTTTTTTTTTTCAAGACAGATCAAAAAAATAATCTGATATATGAATTTCATCCTTACAAACTGATAGAAAAATATGTGCATGCAAGAATTGAATACTCTTGAAACCAATATTTTGTTGAAATCAAACAAATACACTTCTTGACATTGGGGCATGCATGCATACCTTCATTGCAATCAATTAAATTGAAGTTGATCCATGGAAATCATATTGTAACCATGAATCTTGATATCAATACGATTACTTCCATTAGACTTATACGGCATCATTCAATACAGAAGCTCTCAGTGCATAAGAAATCTTGATTCAATGTAATTGCAATTTATAATGATATGAGAGGGAACGGTAGGCAGAACTGCATTCATATCATTACTATAGCTACGTCTTACCTTATGAATGCATTGAGATCCTTGCAGTAAAAGGGTGCGTTCTTTGTGGTTTTTCTGAAAGTAATGAAACATACGATACACAGTAATAAGAATGTCCTCAGTAGCATATGATCCTTCAATGCAATACTGCACTCGTACTTGTATTGCAGGGCTGCCAACCTCCAGAACAGAAAATCAGTAATCACAAGGCTCAAAATCAGTCATTTGTGGAATAAATCAGTAAATTCCTATGCGACGCTATGAATCTTTAAAAAAATGGCGCGCCAACACCGCACGGATGCATGGCGCATGATTATCTAAAAATTGTGGTGATGTTACTCACACAAAGTTGCTAAATATTGATTTTCAGGTCATCACAACACATCAGTTTTCCATGAAAAATTGGCTTCTATTAAGAGAATACTTTTCCGTCTTTCTCAGCGAGTATTGGATGGCCCCCATACTGTACAGCACTCGCTACGATAAATCATATTTACGTTTTAAAAAAATTTAAAAATTGAAATTTAAAAAAAAAAATTTTAATCCGTAATTTGAGACAACATTCCGTACTGCCATAATGATCATTAATTTCCGTACCAATTACGGGAAATCCGTACTAGTTGGCAGCTCTGGTATTGTATTAGATTTATCAAAATTCTGATACATTCAGCATATCATCACCGTTTGCACGAAAGCACACACATTCTACACTTACAATGCAGTTCTATACTTGTCACTTTGTGAGGTACAAGTACCGGTAGGTGAGATTGTCCAATCAAACTCAAAGGGGGAAAAAAAATCACTCTTCCTAAAAATATCATACTTTGACATACAGACAACAGATTGTATCGTAATATATCTAAATATGGAGATCCACTTTAGGGCCCAGAATGCCTGATTTTGCCATTTCTGCTGAGCCAGCAAGACCTGACCATGAGTCGCAAATTACTATTACACATGGAGCGTTTAATACAGGCACATGACTAGATTATACTGCCTTTGCTTTCGCATTAAGGGGGCACGCGGCTGCTAGGCTTGTGGAGTTATTACAACCGGCATTCATCGGATTCTATCCATTAAATCCTGAATTCCAGTAATTTGACTCATACTATACAACTGATTGATCTAGAGAGCGCAAGAATTTCAGGTGACAGACTGCATTTAGCTTCTCAAGTTCAGTGCTATTTTGTGATATAGGTAATATTGGCATGATCACAAAAGAGAAGGGAATATATTCAAATCACAAGTAAAAAGTAATATCTACATCCCATCATTCTGTACTGGAAAAGATAATTAATTATAACTTCTGATTTTCACATTGACAGGCATTCTGGTCATTTTGTTATCTTATCACACAAGATAGTCACTCATTTTCTTGTGGGCACTCAATCATTTTTCACAATTCCCACATCCCTGCATGTACAGTATTTTCCAACAATTACACTTACTATACTAGAGCACAGTCACCATATCAACAGATTTTGCAAAATATTGGAAAAGTAATGTAATTTGCTATTATTTAGAATAATACACCCCTTCACGGTTTAGGCTGCCATTTTAATTAAACATTGCATCATCAATGTTTTCAGACGTGCATGTATTGTTGCGTCACTGCCTGCGCTGCGTGCTCACATCATATCAACACATGCGCTTTGCATGCTGCATAAAATAAAAGTTATTCGCAATTTAAAATAGCGCCCATGTTGGCGCATGCGCACTCTTGTTACCGTGAAAGGGTGTATTAGGTGGATTGCATAATAATTGTAATTGTTGAAATACATGTCAGATGTATGCAGGGATGCATGTTGAGCTACAATCTGTCTACGGTGCTATTTCAACTACTAGAGTGTACATGTGTACATTTTTAACAAAAATTGCAGGTGCCTGTGAAGCACATGTAAATCTGAGCTACACAAGTAAACTGGTACAAATCCTAAACAAAGGCCTGTGTATCCATGGGTAATATTGACAGCTTGGTATAGAGAAGCAAAATATAAGCCTACATGTTTACTCTTTGTGTACGTCTCTCATCAAATGTATATTATATAAAGTGTATACTTTAAAAAGCTCTTTCAACACCATAGGTGCAGGACTATATTTGACAGACCCGAGTGTTCATATGTTCAGTGTAGACTTCTATTGACTTAAATTAAAGACCAAACAGCTTTACAAAAAATTAAAAAGGAACAAAGTTTGTAAACTTCAATTACCGGTAGAAGGAAAATTGGAAAGTAGTAAGTGGAAGAGCCCACATCCCACTGTTGATGCATTGTGTGTTCAGTTTCTACAAGCCTTGTTTGACATTTGCATTAGCTGGAGTGTGTTAGAATGTTGAATAGTGGCAAAAATAGTACCCTGACCTACTATTGTTCCCTACCATTATCTCTCCTTCTCAAGTGCTATGGACTGTCCATTTCACAGAGATTATCATCAGGAGATGTTTGCGAGATCTTCATCAGAGTGATTAATAGCAGCCAGTTTTTCCCACACCCTGGCTTTAATCCCTGTGCTCTCCTCCCACTTCATTGTGCAGTACGAACGATCAGGAATAGCATTTGGAGCATCAGTTCCAAGTTTGAATTTTATATGTCTTTTATGGGTCCCAACAGGGTAATGTTATTCAGGGAGTTATTATATTTATGCAGGGCATTATCATGACCTACATCTGTCAGATATGAACACTGGAATAGAGCAAACTATACATGTAGAGATTGTAGACCCTACGTTCATCCACATTCATATTGTTTAGGAAAATATTGACCAAAGTTTGTTTGCAACATATTGATGTATCAAATATCCAGGGTTTGACACCAACTAAGAGAGAGACCTCTGAAGTTTCGCTTTGTACACCTTGAATGTCCAAATGTAAACAGGGGTCTTGTGTATACGAAGCACTCTTCTCTCTCTCCCTACACACATCAGCTGGCTAGCAATTGAGACTTTCCAGACTCGTGAAGTACAGTATACACTCTGTGAAATCAAGTAGGGCCTATGCTTTGTGTGAAATAACATATAGTGATATACTGTATATTCAATGAACACTACAGTACAGGGTCTGTGACTCTACAATTTAGTAGACAATACAGGTTCAGTTCAATCTCTCATGCCAAAGAAATATATACTGTCCAACTTTTTTTCTGATCCAAAATTAGGATCCATTAAAGTCAACCATGACCATGGGCTTGTTTTTATGGGTGATCTCCACTTCTGAAACCATAAAAATCAAAACAAACACCAACCTTCAGTGAGCCCTGTGCTCACTATAAAAGAGTTGAAATTCCATTTGTCAATGTCATTAAACAAACAGTGACTTTACCCTACATTTTATAAACACCAAAAAGGGGAAAATAATTCATATATTTTGTATTGTTAATGTAGGTGCTACATGTACATGGCCACTTACAAGTTCATGATTTTAATGTATTCTCTTGGGAGCTGAAATAACTACAACTGTACATGTATATACTGTAATAGAAGTGTTATGTCTATATGGTTGTTCAGTAATCAACTTGACGACAGCTCATTTAAGTTATGTGTCATACTTTTGTACTGATATGAAATCTCACAGTAACTATTATTGAACTTTATAATATCATACATTCTAATAGCTGTGTTTAGCACAAGATTTCATGAATTTATTCAAGGATATTACTGATTTACCCATTGTCTCATTGCATTACTATTGCTAGTTTGCTACAGAATGAATGAACACGTCAATCAACCAATCAAACCATGAATGAATGCATGAATACATAAATGAACATATACATAAATAAATAAATAAATAACACTTTTAACCTTATTTGTATAGACACAGTCACACAATGCACTTTAGATGTAATCTGAACACAGTGTCTCATTTCTATATCTTTTTTAAGATTCTGACAATTACTCACTGAGGTATCCTGAATGAGTAATTAATTCATTTAGGCTGATCCAGGAAGTGCATACTTCAGAATGAAATGCTGCGGATCATTTACAAAATATCTTGGGAATCCTGCATTATTGCTGTCTTGTCCTCAACAAAAAATGTTTTCAGAGCAACTGGCAAATTTCTCTCTGAATGTGATTTATATTTGGAAACATTGATCTTTATTAGAATACAAGATTTAAGTCCTAAACCTCACCTCAATGTGAAGGTTTTAAGTAAAATTGCCTAATGGAGAAGTGATTTGTGATATTATACATGTACAGATGTACTTTACAAATAAATTTCAAGTACATGTACATACAGTTAACAACTGAATTATTCATACTCTCTGTAAATTTGATGTTTTTTGTGGTAAAAGTGTTTAAAAAAAAATTATAATCATCATCATATCAGGCCTTTTACACATGTTCATGAACATGCCAGCTACATGTACATGTACATGCAAGAAAATTATTCCAGTTTCCAAGGTGAAGAAAGAAAAGGACCTCAAACTCTTCACATATGAACCATAGTGAAGACCACAGAGAGAAAGAGGGAGAGAGAGAGAGAGAGAGAGAGAACAGTCCCAGATTTCATATACTGGTAGTTAGTACAATTGTACACTCACTCAAGCATCCTGAACAAAGCAATTAAGAAGAACCGAATTTCCGCCCCTATTGCAATGGCATTGTACTATTTTTGTTGTAGCTAGAACTCTTTGTGTTTCTCCCTCAACTTCCAACACAAACAAGCAATGAAGCAGTCTAAACACTCACCCAGACTGCATTGAACTACAATACGCTCTCTACGATAGTTTGAAAACACAAAGTTCTTGTACCGGTAGTTTATCATAGGCCAACATGTACATGTCTGCATAGCAGGGGCACCAAGTTCTCTGCTGCTCTTGTTATTGTTATGATCCATGATATTTCAAAGGACATTCCTATTTTCAAATCTGATAATTGTTATTACAACCCATGTATGAAGGACTCATTGCATTGAATTCCTCCTGAAAGCTTTATTATAGATGTAGGCTGACATTTGCCAAAATAAGATTTTAATGATTATTTTCTACTTCATCATATTCTAAAATCAAACCAGACTCTAACATTGAAGATTGCTTCTTCTATCCTATAGGAGTTAACTACTGAAACTGAAAGAATAAAGAACATATCGTCTGTTCAGAGCCAGAAGGGCAATAACTCTGTGTTAAAGATAAACTTGAGTTCTGGGGCCCGTTGCACAAAACTCACCATTGATAGTAACTTTGCCATCAATGGTAACTACCATGAAAATCTTGATTTTGATTGGCTGTTGAGCCTTGTTACCATGGTAGTTGCCATTGATGGCAAAGTTACCATCAATGGTAAGTTTTACCGGTATGCAACGGGGCCCAGGTAATGATAGAAAATAAATTCTCACAGAATCCAACAAAACTTGCACTGAATGTTCAAGATTACAAATAAATGACTTGTACCAAACGATTTTGGTCGAAAATGTATAGGAGCTGAGTATAATGAGCATAGAAAGATAAGGAAGTCAAGGTAAGTAGGCCCGACACCATGTGCTTATTAAACACAGGTCACTATAATTATGTGCAAATGAGAGTTGTGGTTTTCATTGAAGATGATTTCCAGCAAGTTTTTGTGAGGTTGTTTTTATTTTACTGGTTCAAACAATCAATCTACTGCAGGATAAACAATCCAGAATGAATTATAGCCATGTTCTCTCGACAAACGATGCCCATACCAGAGCTCAAGATTAGCTTTAAAGTACGAGTTTTAAAAATGTTCTTCCAGCTCTAAACAGACGATATGATGAGAAGAAATCTGCCAAAGGACACTTCTCAAGTTATGAAGAAAATATAGCTTACACATAATACATGTACAGTGCATTTACATGTAACTAACTAATGGAAGCAATTGAATTGATTGGTATGGCACGACAGGGTGACAGAAAGGTGGAGTACAAAATGGGGTCAAAAATATAATCCACCTTGTACAACCAGCTCATGTCTAAATATTTTGGAGTAGTATTAATGGCAGCTAAATACATATATATTTACAATGACAACATACATGCGGGTGTGCATACAGTACATGCAAACATACATGTTGTACATGTGTGACATGCAACATGTACATTGCATGTTATCCCTCGAACTATACAAATAGCTGTAGATGTACATCAGGTAGACCTGCATAATGGCACCAATGTTTTGATACCATATCTACTGTCTGAGCATTTTAATAATTTAATAACATCAAGGTGTGGGCCTTGATAAAATAGGATATATACATGTATAGCATACATTAAATCTGTGTAAATGTGCCTCTATTTATGAATGATCATTATTTATCAAATAAATGTGTTTAGGAAGTACAATACATGTACTTGTAATCATACTTCATGAGGACTTTAATAACTACAAACATATTCCCTTCTATTACTTCTACTTTAATCTACATTAGCATTAGAGTAACAGACCATACTTATGTCACAACACATGTTTGTACCCACAATGTACAGTCGGAGTAGGAACATATATATGTACAAAATACGCGAAGGCAGTCAAAATATGAATCCATTGTCACTTGAACCAAGCAGTTGCCAACTACTTGGAATGGGTGGACTTTGCTATTTAAGTTGTACATTCATGATTTTGCAAACTAATGAATGACTGTACAAAATACAGCAGCTTATTTGAATAATGAATGTTTTAAGTACTTTAAATACCATAAAGGGTTATCATTATTCAAGAATTTATTAATATAAAACTGAACCACAACCACAAGGCAGTGTGAGGAATTTGACTATTATGTGTACAGGCTCCTCAACATACATACACATGTCATCCTTATCAGTTACATCAAACTACATGTTGGCCTACACAAATGAGCACACTTGTGCAAATTTAAAGGTAATACAAAGTTTTGGTATGGGGTCATGAATTTGGTTCAAATCAACATATTGGAAGCATATGCGATCCTGCAATATTCAATGATCGTTGTTGCGGTTGAAATCGAGTCTGAAGAGATGAAATTGCGAATAATAAACTCTTTATGTTGTATAGCTCCTTCTCAAGATTCATATTACTTTAGCTTCAAAAAATGTTTGACAAAAATCGACCAATTTTCTATTCCCATTTGGAAATTATATATCAGAACTGCATATTCCGAGATTTTCATGGTCGCAGCTACCATTGTATGGCAGTAGGCGCTATTTGAATTTTTATCGGGAGCACCGATAAATTTGATATTTTAATTTCTCAAAATCCTTAGCATTTTAGAGCCCCATTTTTTTTAAAGTTGCTTATTCTAACATTATTAGGTTTCACAATGGTAATGCAAATTTTTAATTTCATACTCCAATCCTGTTGAAATAATAACAAAACTTTGGATTACCTTTAATGTGAAGACCATTTTACACAATCTCTTTCCAAATACTTGCAACCATTTTGTCAAGTTATAACTCCAACCTATATGCCCTTCTAACTTGTTTTTTCTTTTCTTTTTTTTCTATCTAAAATCAATTTAAACTACAAAATAGGGTTCAGAACACCACTAAATCCCTGAAGCCCAGATAACACGCCCTTAACTGTAGCAACTCCCCATGAGACAAAAGTCAATATTTTGTTGGTTGGTCTGGTTAATGAATCATCTTCTACTCACGTTGTTTGTTAATATGAATGAGTGCACAGTGTGTGTGGGTTGCAACTATACCCCATATTTGATTTGCTAATTACCTGACAAACACTGAATAGGGATGGACTGGGTGAGATTACACATGCATGTAGATTTAGGCAGGCCTACATGTACTTGTGCATCAAGTACATATTGCATAGTGTAAGAAATAACAATGGATTCTACATTGTATTTCTTGTATCTACCGGTAGTACTATTTCAGGTGTGTGTAAAATGTACATGTAATAAGGCTGCAAATGGAAATTATACACAAAGCCCACTTTCACGAGTTTCAGTTAACAACTAATGCAATTAATCATTATAAATTCATTACGCACAAGTAGACAAATCAGAATGGTGGACATTCTATATAGATGGACAATTTATTTATATGTAGATCTACAAACAAAAGGAGCAAGTGTAATGCGTAATGAATACATGTACAAGGCTTCTTTTTTAACACTCAGCTATTCACATAAATGTTGGCCTACAGGAAAATATATTTATACATATTATCATAGGTCTACATGTTAGCAACCGGACATACAGTGAAACCTGTAGATATAAAGACCGCAGACTGTGGTCTTTCTATCTATGTACATGTAGGTGGTCGGCCGCTAAAGCAGGTTTGACTGTACAGTTACATATGTACATGTACAAGTAGAGATACATGTACGTCAGTGTTATCACTGATATAAAAATATGAATTGCTATTTGTCAATATGAACTTACATTGTACATCAATCAGATCATATTTTGCTTAATATTTATTGTAAAAGAATTGCCATGGCAACCTAGAATAGCCCTTTTGGCCTCCGAGCGTGACAGTAGAGGAAGGGCTACTTCCTGAGGGGACACTGCAGGGCTGAGCCTTTCATTCATTCTCATCATGATTATTACCTGTGTCACACTGACTGACCATTCGTTATATAGTACAGATTCTCACTAGACAAGGGTAAATGCACAGCACATGTAGGCCTTGCGATACATGTACATTCACATTTCTTTCAAGTTTGCTGTTTATTTGTATACAAGCTCGATCAATTGGGATGGGATAATATAGGAAACATAATTACATACGTACATATAAAGGCAGAAATATAAATTTTTATGTCAGTTTATATATGTACAGGCCTATATAGTTTAAATGTCAGTTTCGCTTCTCTCCAGGCTTTAAATCTAAGGCACCAAGGACTGGTGTAAGACCTACATAAGCATAAGCTGTAGGTCTATGTAGGCCTACAACATACATGTACTTGTTAGCGTAGTACATGTCCATTTTCCCATATTGTAAGCCTACATGCATGGTTGGCATGTATGTAAATTCAATTTGCACACTTTTGTTAGTTACACAGAATAAGAGATACTTGCAGGTACATGTACATGTAAGTACACTGACCTTCAGCTACCAGTCCTATCCCGGGATCACATTGAACATACAGGTACTACATGTACAATGTACATGTATGTAGGTATGTAGGGCCTATATCCTTGGAGATGAATGCCATGCCAAAGGGTATTACATTGGTGTACTGACTTCATCTTCTCGGCAACTACACTGTTGCCCATGAAGTTGGATTATTTTGTTCTTACCTCTTTTCATGAAATTATTATGATAACGAGGTTTCCTCTTGACAGATGAGGTTTATATCTCCTCAGAACTTATCTAAAAATCCAGAAATTCATTGAACTTAATCAAAAAGTTCTGAGAAGATATACCCTTTATCTAACAGCAATCAAGAATAAATTATATTTTCACAATCACTTAATAAAAAGAGGGGGGGGGGTAGTCCAAAGTTGTGTGCAACAGTGTATTAACAAAATCTAAAATATTTTAAGTACAGATACATGTGTAGGTACATGTGTATGTACATGTACAATCCATCAAATAATGTGAAAAGTAGATGTACGTGTAGGTCTGGATTGAACAGACTAAATGATAACAAAGTTTGCATCAGCTGTGCGTTTCCCTTACAACTGCTGCATCTGTGCGCTGTTGTGAGGTATGCCAAATATGCAGCCATTTCTTTATTATATTCTTTCTCTCTCTCTTTCTCTCTTTCATGTTCTCAAGAGCCTTGGCTGCCCTGTTCAGACTTGATAAATATCTAACCCAGCCATAAACCTTGCCTTCTCATATCAGTCTCAAGATATAAACCCCGCAGAATTGTTCTCCAAACTGTAGAAAAAAATCATCTCAAGGTTACTTTCATGCTTTTGTCTGGGATGATGAGAGGAAGATCATTGGGCATTAATTATACACAGCCTGAAAAAGTCAAGTTCGTATTATTTAAGAATTATAAGAATAATATTCGGTGCTCAGACGGCTGTAGGATTTCCCTTGTACAGTACATGGGTAAACAAATGACAAGTGAAGAATCATACGTGTAAATACTACTGAAACTAGATAAAGATGTTGATTGTAATCTTTTGCATTCTTTGATAATAATAATATTTCGTCCTTATATAGCGCATTTCAGGACCGAGCCTTGTTTAATCTTTGAGTACAGATAAGAATTTCTGGATATAACATTTTTTTTTAAAGATTGAATGACACTGGATTATGACAATTGTCAATAAATTAAGCTTCAGTCCCAATAAGAATAGAACATTTAGTTTTTAATTTGCTTGTCTAAAGTGAAATTTCTTGTATTTTACTTTACAAAAATATGTTACAAACTTACCATGTACATGTATGCATCACAAATGAAGAAACCTTATGATTTCTTTGACCCCTTTGCTTGGTACATGTAGTATCAACTTCCAACTTTCCAAGTACTGAAGCATTACAAGTTTACAACTGAAACCATTTACATCACCCATCTCTCATCCTTTCCTGTCAGCATAGCCTCTTCACTAACATTGTAAACGTGAGCGTTCCATTGTGCATATCCTTTTCCCGTTTTCTCGTTAATCAAACTCAACAAGTCACGAAATAAAAACCAAAACTATTACATTTCTAGTAAATTGTAAAAGGATCCTCATCAATATTTGTAATTTTCATGCAAGTTTCATATGTACTGTATGTGGTTGATCAAGATGAGCAAACATTTCCTCTTTAGCACAAAAAGCAGCAGGGATTCCAATGTTTGTTTGTTCTTTTGTCATACTGTCGGACAACACAAACTGAATGTACTTTTTCCTGCAATTTTAACAAAGCAGGCAGACCACTTTGAGGAAAGATGTGAAATAATGGTGTATCATATGCCTGTACTCAGCATGATATTAGCACTAAATGACATATCTGTAACAAGAAACATGACATATAACAATATTTCACTTCTAGGCTGTAATGGGAGACTTAAAGTTGAGAACTATTTTTTTTCTTTGTCTTTGAAATCAATTTGGCAATCACACGCATGTAAACAATCTAACAAAGGTCACTTCACAACCATTTTTTTAGGGGGGAGGGATGTCCAATATAACAAAAAAGAGGGGAAGAAAAAATTAAAAAATTAATATACCCGCCCATGGCATCCACATAAAATGTCGAGCTATATTTTTCCTACACATTATTTCAAAGGCAGGCCTTTGAAGTGAAGGGCTAAATTCTGTCCTAAGAAATAACAAATCTGCCATATCAAACCCAATGTCATCCAACAAAAAATAGGTATATTCCACTTTCTTTTTAAAAAATTGGGACATGAAACTACTACATTAGTTCCTACTGACAGACTTGATACTGATACTCAAATTAATTAATTGGAGATGACACAGTGAAGATGACATGTGTCATTAAATGAGAATCACTACATTTACTTGTATCCAAAATGCAAAGGAGCAATTACAATGTACCGGTACCAATTTTAGTTTTAAATATCCATGCTTTTCATCAAGAAAGTCAAATTATCTGAAGGCCTCCTGCAACCTCTTACAGCAGCTCGCACAAATATGATAACAGACTATGTACACAAGAATTTTCTTTGTCAATGGTACATCCGATTGGTGAAAACGGACTAAAAAGGAGGATAATTTTGTCCCTGCAATGTCCGTACAGGTTGTGTACCCAGACAGTTGATTTAAACCAGCAATTTGAAAAAAATTACATGCATTATTTCATAAATCCTTTAAGAATTATGACAGATATTATTGTAAAGGAGGAACATTTATGATTGTTTATTATTTGATGCATATTTCTTGTTGGAATCTTAAGGCAAACTTGAGGGCTCTAAAGCCTCTATTTTTGTTAAGCGCCTGGAGTTGGAGGTCTAGAATTTGTGCTCAGTTATATATTGCGGACTGACAAGAAAAGTCAAGAAAGTCTAGGAAAGTTAGCAGTATGTTCAGTCAGAATACCTCCCCTAAAGGCTCAAGTAAAAGCTGAAGCTGAGCCTTGTCCTTTGAGACCGAGGTGAACAGGTGAAACTGAAAGTTGAAACTGGATTTTACACCGATACGCATGAGCCATGATGCACTACAAACATTCTCTGTGATTACAGATGGGGCCATTGCACAATAATTCATAATCACCCTGAATTAAGGGTGGTTTAATGCATAGCCTACATATCCGTACTGAAAAATGCAATCACCTTCTCACTGAATATCACCGAGTACTCATACCGTACCACCTACCACCGTGACCATCTGCCCCGGGCCGAGCCAGAGCTCGAGCATGCCCTCGCGACCAAGCGACGGGCGTCACATTCACAGACACACACTGTCAGGCCAGCAGCTCAACTCAATCACAGGCATAAAGATCACAGATCTTTCGCTACACAAAAGCTGACAACTCTTTCTTTACCATAATTCAACTTCAATACTTCTTAAGTACGTTTAAAACAATAATAAGTTCATTTAGTAATCATTACCTCTCGATAAATATGCCAAATTTAGGACTGTTCTGTAGAGCCGCAACTTCGTTACGTTACCGCAGCGTCTCTTCAAAATACCGGAAGTAGATTGTAGTGCAATCGATACATGATTAATGCAAAAATTATTGATCGATCACATCGGATTTTGCAGAGCGCCATCATGAGTTCAAAGCAACACAATCAGGTTGATTTTTTTTTTCATTGCTTGTGGATTTGAGTTTTTCTTTTCTTAGCGGAACGAAGTTAGCTATATAGGTGCAAATCTTAAGCTATCATCTACTGTTTAACGTTTAAAAGTGATATTAGACATGCAAATTCTCAAATTTTATGTAATGCAGAGGAGGGTATCGGGAGGGTACAAACATAATTTATCAAATCTAAAAAAGTGTTGTTAGTATTGATTTTAAGGATTTTCCACGATCAGTAGATAGTTTCTGTTATAGTTAATATGCTCGATGCTTTTTCAGGGATCATGACATTTATATGAACGAACCTGAATATGTCATGTTTATAGACAGAACAGAAATAACAGAACGAAAATTTGGTATTCCAAAAATGAACAGAGTAATGAAATTTAATAGATTTGTTTTGCAAAACATAATTATTCCCAATCTGTTGTCCTTTTATAACTTTCAATGTTAACCAAAGTACATTATTTGGAAAATCATCTGTTCGATTTCAGACCAACTATTTTAGAAAAATAATCACCAAATACATCGAACAGTGTTGTGCGTTAATGTTCCAATATGTCGGTATTCATTTTGCTGATCAGCCGATATACTACATGGGATGTACATCCCCCCCTGCCACGCTGATTTTTGTCATAATACCTCCACTATAAACATTTTCATTGCATATGGTGTATCCAGAAATATGGAGGAATACTCTCCAGACTGGAGGGGTGGTGAGGGAGGGGGAGGGGGTGCGCAATCTTATTCATACCTATTGTAAATTTGATGTTTTCGTGTATTTCGTAACTCAAGAATGAAAGGTGAACTGGTTGAATTAGGGCCTTTGTTGATTACATGATCCATTCTTTCTTTCCCTTTCTCGCCTGTAGCCAGCTTTTCTAATTTTATCGTTTTTCCGTTTTTTTTTTTCTTCTTCTGAAACCTTCAGAGAGGAAAGAGAGGAGGGACATACTTTCAGTGAAATTATGTCATATTTCTTTTGCCCCTCTCTCTCTTTCTGTTTCATGTTTTTATCACTTCTATATCGCCTCATTTTGTACATATATATAGTTTCTTTTACCCACCCTTTTTATGATTCAGTTAAACCATGTTTATAGTTATTTTTTTTAGTACTTAAGCGCTTTTGCCGAACATTTCTTGTATTAATTTGTTACTATATCATATAACCAAGCTGGGTTTTTTTTTTAAATGATATTGCTTTCAGGTACCTGACTTTTAATAAGCTTTTCTTAAGGTCTCTTCGTCTTTCTATTTCACTAAAATGCATTATATGAACTTGTTCCTTATAATTGTTTCTTTTTATGTACCCTGTCACATGTAATAAGTTTGTTAAATTGTATTATGCGATTGAAACATGTCTATTTTGATTGATTATTTGAGGACAGAAACTTCCCAAGGGAGCTTTGTTGGTATGGTGCTCCTTGATCTGCAAAAGGCTTTTGATACAGTTAATCATTGCGTCTTATTGAAGAAGTTACAACTAATGGGTTTTAATAAGGCAAGTTTAGAGTGGTTAAGATCCTACTTATCTAATCGACACCAAGTAGTGGCCATTCATGATATTCGTTCCAAACTAATGCCTATAACATGCGGTGTTCCTCGGGGAAGCATTTAAGGCCCAATTCTATTTTCAAGTTATATAAATGATATGTTTATTTGTATAAAAGACTTAAAACTATTATTGTACGCAGATGACAGCGTACTACTCTATTCAAATCCTGATCCTAAATATATTGAGGGAAAGCTCAGTGAACAGCTGTCTACGTGTGCCGACTGGATGACTGATAATGAGCTTTCTTTACACTTGGAAAAAACAGAAAGCATTTTGTTTTGTTCTAAAAGTAGTTCTAAAAAGTCATTTGAATTCAAAGTGACACACAATAATCACGGTAATCAAGAGAAAGGAGTCTGTGAAGTATTTAGGAATTGAGTTGGCTAGCGCAATTTCATTTTCATCTTTAGTAGAATCAGTTGTAAAAAAAGCAAATTCTCGTCTGAAATTTTGTACAGATATCAAAGTTGTATGGATTTAAAAGCAAGACGTACACTCTGTTTTGCTCTTATTCAATGTTTATTTGACTATGCTAACCCTGCATGGTATAGTAACATAAACAAGTCAGATCAAAATAAGTTGAAGATTATACAGAACAAAATGGTGAGATTTATCAACTGTTCTGGTCCAAAAACTCACGTTGGCTACTGCGAACTTTCTAAAGCTCGTTTTCTTGAAGTCGACCAAAGATCAAAACAACTCGTATTGCATCACGTGCATAACATTTATCATAGTAGGTCGAATCATTATATTCGATCCAACTTCGATCTTGTTACTGACGTTCATGATTATACAAGAAAATAATAGCCGATTCAACTTTAACTTACCAGAAAGAGTAGGTAGTATTGGAAATTCGTTTGATTTCAATGCCATAAAACATTGGAATTCCCTTCCCAATGGTGTAAAGGAAATAGAAAACTATGCTCATTTTAAGAGGAAATTAAAGGAATACCTAATACTTGAGAGTCAGAGAAGAGAAGTGAATGACATGTTATATGATTGAAATTTGTATTCTTCTGCCGGTTCATACTTTTTCATTTTGTATATACTTATGTTTTTGTACGTTATAGAAATTCTACAAATTCATCATTATTTTCCTCTTCTTCCTCCTCCTCTTTTCTTCTTCTCCTTCTTCTTTTTCTTCTTGTACTTATTATCATTTCTATCATCAGTTTAATGTTGTTATTATCATTATCTTTAATAAGTAATTCTTTTATTTTTCTTATCTGTCTGTAAATATTACTATTTTAACTTATTAATTTTGTACATGCATGTATGTAGGGGACCTATACTGGAAATAAGCTCTCGAGCTTTCGTGGGTTATCCTGTTCAAGCTGACTTATTTTTGATCTGTTATTATTGTATATGTTGGAAGCTTGTCGAATAAAAATCAATCAATCAATCAATCAATTACATTCATGTTGGAAGAAAGACAAAATAAACCTGAACTTGAACTTGAAAGGGAAACGAAAAGAAGCCTAATAAAATCTGAAAATCTAAAACCAACAGAAAAGGTCGATCGGAAGGGGGCGCTAGACTACTTATCTTACCAGTGGAGAGAAAAGATGACTCAGATCGTGGAAGAGAGCCATATCGTTTTCCAGCAGAAAAAAATAATCATTGTATTCAAATTTGTTTGGGATACCACGTTTCGAAATCACATTAAAAGGCTATGGATGCACAATACACGAATAGTACATGGGTATAATAAATGTTTCGCAACTTTTGCTTGTTGTATAGTGTTTTTGTTGTTGTTGTTGGTGTGGTCACCGTCACGGTGGGGGAGGGGGGTGGTAAGTTAGTTTTCTTTATCATCCTTTTTTTTAATTTAAGAGAACACCATTCTGTGTTTATGTTAAACCTACAGATATACAAATTACTGTTGCATAGACCTAAGTATAATGCAAGTTTTGAAATCATGGATTTATGGATTTACACTGATTTATAGAAGAAACTTAACCCAAAATATTATTTTACCTCATCTAGATTATGCGGACATAATTTGGCATTCTTCCTATGAAAATTACATCAATTAATTGCAAAAGCTATTCTGAAAATAAAGAACCGTTAAATCTTTCTGTTACTTCAATGCATGAAATACTGCGGTGGGAGACTTTGAAATCTCGCCAGATATTCCATATCAGGGTAATGATGTTTAAAATCCTCAATAACACCAAATTATTTAACTGTAAACATATTTCATATAGTACCCCAAGATCTTATCAGCTACGGTACAATAATCTTTCCCTACCCAAACCCCGATCAAACAATTGCAAACGCAATATTTTTCTACAGGGGGGCTAAGTTATATAGCAGCATTCCCCAATCTATTCGCAATTGCACATCTCTGTCCTTAATTAAACGATCTCTTTCACAACTGAATTAATCAATAACGTAAGACCTTCCATCGAATTGTTTTCCTTTAAATACCATTGTTCTTGTTGTTTTGTTTTGTCTTGTTTTGTTTCCCCCTCCCCATCTTCTACTTCTTTTTCTTTTCGGTTCCCATTACATGGAAGACCAACTATCCAGCCGTCTGTTTCTCTGTTTTTTTAATTTTATTATTTCGTTGTACATTTTTTCGTTCTAAGTGTTGTTGAGTGCTATTGTTAGGTCTTTTCTTCTTCAATTTAATGCCATGTGATTATTCTTGCTTATGTAAACTGTATATTATGTATACGTTTATAAACTTTGTTTATTTTTTGTTGCTTACTTTTCATTGTATATTCTTTTTATATGACGGAAATAACAACAAACACACAGTGGATGTATTGTTTTTGTCGATCAACTCTATCTAACGGGATTCCCTATGATGCATGCTCAACCCTTCATGTTGTTAAAAGAAATGTTACAGGTGGGGGGCTCATGGCTGTAGCCCCCCTCCCTCCAAAAAAAAACACAAGAATATTATTTTTCTTTTACGTTTTGTATCTATAGGCTATTCGGGTTAAAGCGTTACCTCATCTTTGGGCAGCGAATTATCTACATGTATTTTTTTTTATACATTCAGTTGTACAGTTTTACAACAAGATATCAGTACAGAAATAATCAAATAAAATGTTTGTTCCCTCAACTCGCTCGCTCGAAAATTTAGAAACGGAAAAGTTATTTTCAAGAAAAATTGTCAGCCCGGTTTGTTAAATCCCCATTTTACCTGTTTCATCCGGGTAAACTGTTTGGGTTGTAAATTGATGATCAATTTTTGCTGCCCTGAAATTCGCTATCCGTTATACAAAGTACCGGTCCTATCTGTTCGGCCGGACAAATTATTTTATTCCCATTTAATGGATGTTAACTATTGAATATTTAGGAAAATTGAATATTCTAGCAAACGTCAATCTTATTACTTGATTCAAGTAAAAAAATAAATAAAAAAAAGGACTCTAGTATTATAACAAACTGGTAAAACCTTCATTATATGTTTTTTTAGGTTCTAGGACACCTACCCCCTGGACATCCACCCCCTGGACATCCACCCCCCGGATAACCACCCCCAGTCAACTACCCCCTAGGACAACTACCCACTAGGACAACCACCCCCTAGGGTAACCACCCTCTAGGACGACTACCCCCGGGACAACTATCCCCCGGACAACTACCCCTGGACAACTACCCCCTAGGACAACTACCTCCTAGGACAACCACCCCCGGACAACTACCCTGTCCTAGAGGATGGTTGTCGTAGGGGATAATGACTGGGGTAGTTATCCGGGGGTGGATGTCCAGGGGGTAGGTGTCCGGATACGGTTTTGGTTCTTTTATTAGATCAGATTAGGCCTAGGGCTAGGCTTAATCTATACTTGAAAGGGGTTTAATCGCTATTAGTACAGACCACCGTTTGGCGTATACTCACCTTCTGATATAAAATGAAATGCAGTCAAAGAACCGCTGTGGCATATCCAAACAAAATCAGGGGAGGGATGGAGACGGGGCCGGGGTGCAAGGGGCCGGGGAATGGTTGTTGTATCTGGGTCGCGAGGCTGCATGGGCCCTCAAACCCACGAAGTTGTTTGTATTTTTGTTTGTTTGTTTGTATGTTTGTATGTTTGTTTGTATGTTTTTTAAAGATTTTTTAACAGTTTATCTGTGCATTCAAACACTTGGGGAAATATGCCGGCATCTAGCTGGATAGACCACTCTATGAGAAATACGAGTATACGTTTCTAATCATGTCTCGATGATGAAAAATAGAACACTGTCTACTAATTTTACGCATATGGCCTATATAGGAGTACGGGGCCTACCTTTCGAATAACATTTATTTTGACAATGAACAGCTTGTAAGAGGATTGCCCGACATGGCAACAACTAATGTATGCACAGTCACGATGCCATCCACAGAGTCTTTTTTTCCTAAGCAGGTAATTGGAATGGCTGGCAGGCGTATAGGCACGTTTAAAGGAGAAAAAACATGCATAAATTGAAATTTAGGGCTGGTGGAATATATAGGATATATGAGGGCGACTAAGTGGCTCGACCCACCCATGGCCACTTTCCTCAAATTTAAACACTCCTGTTTTTAGTACATTCCGAAACATATGTGATGTGAAAAATTAACGAATATATAGTTTTAATTCACCAAAAAGTCTTTTTCCTGTGTCAACTCCCCTAACGAAAGATATGAAGATTTGACAGATGTTTGACAGCTTAGTGTAAAAAGCAACTTGTCAACGATCGAAACACAAAAATGGAAACGGGCATCGAGTTTATTTTTGGTGCATGCACATCAAAATGCACATATTCCACGCAAACACATCTCTTTCTCAGTTTCAAACAAATAATACAGACATGTCGGAGCAAGTACTATTGGAATGCATGCAGTTGATTGATGTTGACATGTTCAATGCACAGTGAGCCTTGTTTACATCTTGACTCACACTGACCTATCACCGTAAACCAATGATTACGCAAATAAAATAGTCCCCGTATTTACGCCAATAACTCTCACTCAGTTTCAAATATAATCTATGTGGATGTTTTTAAGCACTAAACAGTTGATTTTAGTACATATAAATTAATGATGACTGATATTACTGATATTATATGAGCAATAATTTTTAGACGACCAACTCATACATGCGGAGTGATAAACGTCAGCTCCGCCCATTGAACACACGTGGGTAAGTCGCGTGGCGTTGTTTACACCGCCATATTGCACAGAAATAGGGAATATTCTGTACGTTCTTCGCTGGAGATCGAACATTCGTATTCACAATGAGCGACGATGACAGGGACATCGACGTTGAAAGTGACGTAAGCTAAACTCCTTATAACAAATTTGCAAGATTCGGTCCATCGTGTGCTCAGTAAATCAATGTTAGTTGTATTTTTGTTCTCTTTTGCAGGACGAATTAAACGATGGTGAACTGGACAATCTCACACAGGTTGGTACATGTACGCTGTACTATACATGGGGGATCATAGTATATTGTGTACGGCGTGTATATACGCTGGGTGAATTATGTAGCTTGTCAACGCACTATTCACACGTGTGAAACGTGCAGCACAGTCGGGTGTGTAGTTTGGGATTGTGTGTGTTGTAATAACAAGTAATGTAATGCCGTAGCCGGTATTGGTCAATGCAATAGGCGGTTTCGGCGATCAATTTCTATGATAAGCCGTATTCAGTGACCTTATTTAATATATCATGATGAATTACAAAATGTAAATGGATTTACCTTTGTAAGTTAGTGGTATGACAGACCATAATGTACAATCCTAAGTTGATATCGTGTTGATTAGTCATTGACATAGGTCTAGATCAGTAATACTTACTAATAGATGTTTTCATTGCCCTTGCAGTTGCACTGAACTGAACAAAGCATTGCACTGAACAAAGATTTCTGTCAAGTGTCAACAACAATAATCATGCACAAGTTTAATTCTGATTCAGGAACTGTGGGGAATTGTAGATCAAGGCCCCTTTTTATGAAAGAGTTGCAACTGATTACAAATTATTTACAATTGATATCAACTCTGTACTACTAAACACTTCTAAAGTGATGTGAGATCTGATTGATTATTGATATCCTAATCATATCAGTTGCAAATTATTTGTAATCATATCTCATCTCTTTATTCTTTTATAAGGCGGGGCAAGTGACGTTGATCAAAACAAAAGGAAGTAAAGGGAAATCTAATCTTCTTAAAGATAGCAAGCTTCATGTACTTTAGAAGAAAGCAGAAAAATCAGAGAAGCATACTGCCTTTACTGGTGAAAGTTTGAATGAAATCTGGGGGAAAATGGGAAAGTTATAAATTTGCAATCACTATAGCATATAGGTATGGGCTCTTCAAATTGACTGAATCTGTATTGTCCCTGTGTGATGTAGTTGAGGACAACTTTCCCATTGGTTCCCTGATTTCATTCAAACTTTCACCAGTAGGCAGTATGCTTCTCTGATTTTTCTGCTTTCAATACTACTAAAATTTCAAATTTTCAAATAATATATTACTCAGGATAGTCTTTTTCTTTTTTAGAGGACCTGTAATAATATACTCTCCATAATATGTTTTGAGTAGAGCCCCAAGAGTGAAGGCACTTGGGAGATGAAAAGAAATTAGTGATATTTTTGTACACGACAAACAGGAGAGTTATCCGTTACTGTGTCACAAAACACTGACACAATTGCCAAATTGAGATTCGCATAGGCACATGGCTGTGATCTCATATATCAAACATTCATAACTTTCTTGTTATTGGTCCAATTTATTTCACACTTTCGCTGTTCTCTTTCTGTACTTATCACATGGGTTGGATTGCCCTTTAAGATAACATTTTCTAGCCTATATAATGGTAAAAATAAGTTCTAGATGTTAAACATTGCTCCAGCACCAAAAAAAGAGAAGAGAAATGTTGATCCTGATACCTACATGTATTCTTTTGTGAGTAATTTGCTCAAAAATTTAGGGCATACCTATTTCAAATCCTTACAGTGTTCTATTTAAGATATATGACAAGAATAAGTGCTCAAGCTTCTATTAAAAAGCCCATTGTTGCATACAAGTATTTGGTGAATAAAGATTATAAAGCTTGATAAGTTTCAAAACACTTGTGCTCTGGATTTCTTCCAAGATTTTAGACAATGACAAGTGAAAAATTGGATCCTGAGCGAGGATCACGGCATAGGGCAAATCGAACACTATTTGTGTGAATTCTTGGCAAACTGATATGTTCATATTTATTCATTTTTTTTTTTGCCTTGATTTTTCAAAGAAAGAAATATGCACACAGATCGTTTACTTTGAATATAGATTGTTCTTTCTTTGTACTTTAAAGAAAATGAAAAAGAGAAAAGCTTCCTCTCTACGAATATGATTTGACCTGTAAAGTAATCACTGAGTTGAAAAGAAAACTTTGATATTATTATTACAGTTGACTGCATTCTGTACACTTCAGGTTCAATTTATTTTAAAGGGCGGGGGGGGGGTATACATTACAAGTGATTTAATAACCTGGACTTCTGTTATATAAGCTTTGGCGGCTGTGTAATTTTTCATGTGCATTTGGAAAATAAGATTTGTGTTACAGAAATTTGCAAGCCTAAAATCTATAAAGTGGGCATTTAAGAAGGTTTTCAACAAGCTAATTGCAT
This sequence comes from Mesocentrotus franciscanus, assembly GCA_037976565.1. NCBI lineage: Eukaryota > Metazoa > Echinodermata > Echinoidea > Camarodonta > Strongylocentrotidae > Mesocentrotus > Mesocentrotus franciscanus. The sequence goes on along the minus strand of CP137669.1, from coordinate 36,879,735 downwards.
GTACATGCTGCATACAAAGAATCTTTAAATTCCTTTTGAACGATTTCCTGCATTACCGATAGTCATTGTGAAAATATATTCTTTAGAAAGTGTGATTTCATTTCACATCAGTGTAAATTTTCAATTGTTGATAGCTGCCTCAGCATGAACAGCAGCTGAGTGAGTGGGCGTGGCCTTTAATAAGTTCCACCTGTCGGTCATATTATGATATGTCAGACTTCTTACCCCCTCCAAGGCTAATGAGGTACATTATAAAACTATAGCTCTGCCATGCAGATGCAATTATTCCAAAGTCAAGGTTTATACATGTATGTTTGTGTGGTTTTACTGTAGACATGGTGACAGAGGACATCAAATGTAGGTGTGAATTTGTGCAGGCTTTATATCTATACCATTGTGTATATTGCTGATGGTTGTGTTTTTCGGACACCAATGCTTTCTGGATGGAATTCATACCGGGTACCTGCATAAACATGTGTGAAGGTTGATTGCAGTGCTTTTAGAATATTAATTGACCAATTAAAGTCAGAAATAACATTGAACAAGATGAGTTTTCCATTTGCACTTGAGAAATTGGGCAAGTTGGTCTTACAATCACTTGCTTAAACATGCAATGCACTTCCCTTAAAATGAGAAGTTCAATAAATCTTTTTATTATATTTTATTTTGTTATAATTTTGTATAGATTCATATGAAACTACTTTTTCAATTAAGCAAGTGAATTTATCATTTGCTTGTTCAACAACATACATGTACATGTAGTGTGTTTGCTCTGGCCATTGATGTACAGTACATGTAGCAACAGGAGAGGAGATGGCATGTGCCCTGTCTCAAATGGTGAAAAAAGGGACAAGGGGATGGTACCATGAATATGAAAATAATCCTCCCTTCCATACGCATTCCATCCATCCAATGAATCTGCCGCCCCCTTTCCCCATGACCTCAACACAAGTGCCTCTTTAGTGGCTTGACTCATGTCAAGCCACTAGCTCTTTAGGTGCTTCCCAGATCTAGAAGTAGTAGTAGTAGTGGTTATTTTACCTGACTGCTAAGAAAGCATAAATGACGGCTTAAGGTCCTCTCTGAGGGATCTGGTAATGAGGATTAATGCCTTACCAAAGGGCACGAGCGCATCGACTTGGTTTCGAACCCGGGTCGCCGGATTACGAGACCACTGCTCTACCAACTGAGCTATTGCGCCTCCTCAAAATAGCTCCCTTCTCTCAGTGTTTAGGTAATTATTGCAGTTTTATAAGGTGTATTGTGCAGTGGCAGCATCTTATTTCTAATTTGATATTTCTTTGTTGATATTTCTTTTTAAGAAATTTTTTAAAAACATTACCTAATTTGAAGTGTAAAATCAAGTACAAGTAATAGTATATATACTTTCAGTGACAATAGTATCTTTTAATACAGACAAAACATTTGTCTCTGTCATGTCATCCTTGATCAATCATGTAGAAAGTGTATTGAAAATCTGACTGTTTACATGTATGTTACCAAGGGCCCCCTCCACTCGAACTCCAAACATAAAAAATGTACAGTCCTGGCTTGTCAGCACTCCATTTGTTGTAGACTAATTCAAGTTGTTTGTGGACATTGTCTCTAATATTTTTAGAGCAGAAAAATAGGTCACTGGATTCATCTAGCAAAGTGTACGATCCCTATAGACAGGTTTACAAACATACATGTAGTTAATTTTTATGCATACATTTTAAACATGACAACCTGAAAGCTTTCCCCATGTTGCCTATCAAAGCAACAAGTACTGTATGAAACCTGGACAGGTGAATGCAATAAATTGTCACTAGGTCCCCAGGAAAGAAACGTCCATAAATTTGAATGTATTAGTAAACTGGTCTTTTGAGGGCTGGAGACGCGATGGCTCAGTGGAAGAGCAGTGGTCTCGTAACTGGGAGGTCCTGGGATTTAAAACTAAGTTGATGCACTAGTGCCCTTCGATAAGGTATTAATCCTCATTACCAAGTCCCTCAGAGAGGACTTAAAGCCGTTGTGCCCTTATTGCTTAGTTCCTGTACAAGCATACACACAAAACCATCCACCTATAATTATGATGACAACTTTAATTAGATACATTGTATACCCGGTACATGTACATTAGGGTTATAGTATACATACTTTATTGCATTTACAATTTTACAGCTATAAAAGTCTCTCCTTGAAACACTACCCAAATTTGTTCACATTTATATTATATTATTAGTTATATCATAAGAAAATGTCCTTGAAGTGGAAAAAATGATACACATACACAAGCCACATTCATGTATACCTTACATGTATGTATTCTTGTATTGTGTAAATTCTGTTTTAATATGGCACTCTTCCAGTAAACTTGGGACTTCCTCATAATTTGTTTTTAACCTCTTGCATGCATGTTTATATCGCAAAATTTTGATTTGTTGTTGAGTTCGCCAGGCCCAGGCATCTGCCGGAGCATTTGGGGGAAAAGATTAAAAGAAGTAGAATTTAGAATGAAAGTATTAGTAAAATTCTCATTTGTTAAAATGTTGATGGAAGAACGATAAACAGCTATTATCTGGCTTATGAACTGATTATTTGCTCGACCTTCATGCACTGGTCCGCAATACAATTCCAACAATACTAGTTTGATCTTACTGAAAGTCAATTTCCTGGCTTAAAATGTTTACTTTGCTCTATTGGAATGTAACTACAGAAATTACCATGGAGGACACTGAATACTTTTTTTGGATATCAGGGCAACATGGCATGTGGGCGAAAAAAATGTGATGATATGCATTTCTGGGAAATTGAAAATCAAATAATTGTTTTAAAGTGCACTACAATGACGGAGCCCTCATTTCTGCTGTAGATGAAATTCGTTCAGCCTAGAAATTAGACCCATCTTACAATAGAAATGAAATTAGAAAATCCTTTTGCTGCAAATGTGACAAGCCCATCTAAATACGCATTCAAGGTTGCCATTGTCAATATTTAACGCATGTACTGGTAAGTGCTATGCATTAAGGCATTTCCATCATGATTAATGTTTACACTGCCAATCTCAATTGAGGTAATTCCAATTATAGGCTAATCTCTGGGGGGTTGGGGGGATGCATGATTTGCGATGGATGCACATCTTTTTTCGTTGTGGATATCATAATATGACATGTAGGAATCATACTTATGGTCAACTTATCAACTTATATTCTGGAATGCCAACGATTGTTCAAATGGTGTTGACAGAGTTATTTTCACAAACACTTTGAAGCCATCAACTCTTGCCATATTTTGATAGCTGAAATATAGACACTACATGCGTGTGTGTGTGTGTGTGTGTGTGTGTGGCTAACATAAGAGGCCATTCTAATGCTCACACACTCCAATGTCATATCATATATAAGCTATGATATAACCCTATACAGTCAAACCTGCTTTAGTGACCACCTGTCTACAAAGACCACCTGTCTACAAGGACCACATTTTTTGTTTCCCTTGAAAATGGTTTCTCATTGAAACATGTACTAAAGGAACCTGTCCACAAAGACCACCTGTCTACAATGACCACTTTTTGTGTTTCCCTTGGGCGGTCGCTATAGACAGGTTTGACTGTAGTTGTTAATGTATCGTGAAAGTGTGAGTGAAGGTGTCCCCTCCAATTTTGACCTCTCATTGATTTGACCTTATGAAGCTGGTTGTATTTGAAAGGATGCCCTCGTTGTTCAGTAACTCCTGTCCATTGATTAAGCATATAACAGCTGGCAGCAAGCCACTCACCTGGAGCAACTTCTGACAGAAGGCCAATCATTTAGAATTGTGAGGGTATTCATTTTTTGCCAAGTTACGATCTTTGGGAGTGAATTAATAGGGTGTACATTCATATTTTTTAAAGGGCCCATGACATCGAAATACAAGTGTATTCCTGTTGATGTGCAGTCCTGCATACATCTCATATTTTGATATGTAAACTTCTGAATTTGTTTCATAGATTTTTAAATATTTTTTGAAATATTTGTTTTTAAACTTGCTAAGCTCCACCTAAAACCTCCAGATCTCATTCCCCTTGTGACATCATCTGTCAGTCATCAATGAGCTAACTTGAGAAAGTGGCATGTAACTTTGCCAAAGTTGACCACCTGTTACAATACCACAAACAATAGCAACATATAAGTTGCTATGTCAGACATGTCAGACTAAACTAATATTCTACAATAGACAATGGTATGTAATTTCCCCACGCTTAGCACACGTTCATAATAGAATTGCATGCTTCCATACATATGTACAATACATCATCATTGCCTTTGTCTTCCTGGTGATGCTACAGCATGTCTGACATAGCAACTTGTATGTTGCTATTGTATTACGTATTGTAACAGGTGGTCGACTTCTGCAAACTTACATGCCACTTTTTCAAGTTAGCTCATTGATGACTGACAGATGATGTCACAAGGGGAATGAGATCTGGAGGTTTTGGGGTGGAGCTTAGCAAGTTTGAAAACAAATATTTCAAAAAATATTTAAAAATCTATGAAACAAATTCAGAAGTTTACATATCAAAATATGAGATGTATGCAGGACTGCACACCAACAGGAATTCACTTGTATTTCGATGTCATGGGCCCTTTAATGATAAAGGTTGATACCTTGTTTAATTATAAATAAAATGAATTATAAAAAATTAGTCCATAGTTTATCGACTTATTGATCAAGGATATTGATTTCATCTCAAAATAATACAGAGCTTCATAAAAAAAGTCTTGACTCTGTATTCGAAAGCGCACTCATTAGTGTGAACAAAAATCTGGACCGTTTGTTAGCACATCTAGCATAAAAATTACATTTTTTTGTCCATGGGAGCCAATTTGCGGTTTGCAATAATGATAGTGACATTCCGTGATAAGCATTTTTGATTGTTTATATAAGAGCTTATTTTGAGTTTTCCATAGCTCTTTTTGGAGCTTTCCAGAGTTAATATCACTCACTGTCCAGGTTGTATTTTTCCACTGTCTGATGAATTATTGTGTCACCTGGATTTCTGTATGGTAAACGCATCAGTACCGGTATCCTAACATTTGTACTCCCCCCAGCTATCAGTGGTAAATCGAAAGGGCTGTACTAGAGAAATGTCGGTGATGCTCCTACAAAATACAGGGGTTGGCCTACAGTACATGTACAGTGTACACTGTGGCAATAGATACGTGGCCCAAAGTATACATGTCCTTCAAAAGAAATAAAAAAGAGAGAAGGGCTTGTCCTAAGTAGCATTTAGTACGACTATATTAAGGGGACATGGGCCTGCCAATATTGAAGAAAAAAATTATATTTCTGACATACATTGTTTGTTAGCCAGGAGGGCATTGACTACATGTATCGCATGTTACACTGGGAGGCAATGCCCTTAAGATCCCTAACTAACAATCAATATTTCAAGTCCTCTTAAAACTGGTCATTTTAATTAAAATTAGCATTAGAGTGATAACAATACACATTTAATGTGAGAGAAGGGTCATCATTCTCTTCTCACATCTTCATAATGATCCCTCATGCTAATGACTGTTATGAAAAGGGAATTCTAAGTTTCATACCTGCTAAACTACAGAGTAGAAACATGAACCAATTTGTGGTTAGGTAGGGAATATCCTATATTCCACAAAACTGTAGTTTACTAGGAAACCTTATCCAGTTTCACTGTTCAGAACAAGGACTTGAGCACGCACACTGACGTTGCCTCAAGAAATCCTACCAACAACATGCACAATGTTATTTTGTTTTGCAGAGGGAGATTTACTTTTTATGGGGTTGATATTTAATGCATGATTTGCAACCGACAAATCTAAGGCTATTAAGAACATGTGTAGAATATTTTGTATTCCCTTTTCTGTGCATGTCATGTTGCTACTTCAGGGAGTGTAAAATTCTTTTTTCTCCCAACTAAAGCTGGAGGAGACTCGATATATTGTACACAGAATGTAATAGACATTTATATCTCGTCCACCCTATTTTGAAAAATGGTATGTGAATTTTAATTTTCTTTTTTATGATAAATTTTGAAAAGCTAAAAGAAGTCCTCAACTCTTTTATGTGCCATGGAAATGATCTCCCTGTGCCACACTGCATTTCTCATAGGATAGTTATACCAATGGATTCAAGGTTATTTCAAGATGTCTAGTTTTAAAATAATATATGCAGGTGTTAGAAGGGTTGTAATAAAGCTACAGTATATGACATACATGTAAAGCTATATAATAAAGACCAGTGGGTGTTTCACAAAGATCCTAAGTTGAACTTATCTCTAAGTTGGACTTAACAATTATGGAAAGCCATTAGCATCTTTGAAAATATTTTGTAAAAGTTATTTTAAAAGGCAAGGAGATTTCATGTTCTTGATGTGGAATTTATGAAAAGTCTAAAATACTTGAATTTTTGCTTTTGAATATATTTATTTTATGGCTACAAATGGCTCTCCATAATATTTAAGTCCAACTTAGTTAAGTTCGACTTAGGATCTTTGTGAAACACCCCCCTGAAATTGTTAATTTTTGCAAAACTTTTGTGTTGCATAAAGCAAACCTTCAGTCAATTGATGCCAATTGTTTTGTGCAAATCGACATGCATGGCAAACAAGCGATTGTGCAAGTTGGAACTTGTGCAAAGGAAAGGTTAACCGTACTTTGAAATAAAAAAAAACTTTGGGGATTGGTCCAGATATTTGAAATGTTATGCTGCAAAATGAATGAATCATGCATGTCACAACACTGAAATGATTTCAATTCTTGAAAGTTCTTCCAACTAAAATGGCCATCATTTAAAATTCACAAAAGTTTCATGCTTCAAAAGTTACTTAAAAGTTTTTTTTAATTGAAATTGCTCTTAAATGCCACATCATGAATTAAACCAGTACTCTGCAACAAGTACCCTATGTGAAAAATATCAACTTGTTTTGCTTGGAGATTCATTTTCAGGATGCATTACAAACATGTACATATATATCTGTATATGTTTTTACAATACTACATGTAAAGTATCAGGACCCTATTTCATAAAACTTGTTATCAATAACAAGTTACAATAATTGTTATAAGCTACTGAAATTGTGGCATTTGATTGGCTGAAAGCACATTTGGCATTTGTTATTGATTACATGTTTTATGAAACAGGGCCCTGATGTGTAGGTGATGTGGTCGTTCGTACACATTCTTCCTTTTCATTTCTTAATAAAAAGTTTGTTCGGTGAGACTACATGAAATAAATATGAATGGCAGACCTCTCAGATTAGCATTAATTATCAAGATCATACTGTATTTCTGTTTTGGCAGTATTTTCCTGGAATTAGTCACAGTCGGAAATCCCATTTAGTCATTAATTGTTCATTAAAAGTCTCGGTTAGGGGTTACATGATATGTGACATTATGTGTTTCTCTCTAAGTACCATTTATACACTATTTACATGTACATACAGGTCCAATGTGAATGCTAGTGCTGTAAATTGGGAATGATATAGGTTGTCGTCATAAGATTTTTTTTTTCATGCCAGAATGGGGCTATGAAAGGTATCAAGTTGGAAAAACAAACAAACAAACAATCTAACATACACTGAAGAATTCATGAGATAGTTCATCAGCTGTCAATTTTAATGTCTTGTTACTTTTGATATCAAATTCACAAACATGTGTGTCGTAAACACGGTTCGATCTTAAGCTCGTTTCATGAAATCGTTTAAACATGACTTCCATCTTAAAGCATGATACCAGTCTTTCGGCTTTGGATGTAATCGTGAGCCGTGAGGATAATCTTCAGGCACACACCCTCTTTCACTTCAGATACACATTGCAGGGGGTCTGAACTATTTTGGTTGTAGACTAACAATTCTGTACACATGTAGATGATGGAGGCCCTGGGAGGATTTTTAATGCCATATTTCCCACGAACATCATGGAGCTAGTTAAGTTGTTGCTGAAGCCAACTTTTTTTTCTTCTGTAGCACATACACTGTAACTTGAGTCTGTCATGGAGACTGTTGTTGTGTAAAGATAAAATCTGATTTTAACCCACCATCCACCCCCTTAAAAAAAAATCAATATAGTGTGAAAGAGTTTTCATATAGGCCTTTTGCTACAAGGCATTGTTTATTCCTGACTGCCTTCACAAGATCCTACATGTATAGTTGCAAATGCAGAGACATTCAACAGTTTTCTGGATGAATGCTATCATGATCCTCCTTTTCTCAATATTTTGAATATTTTCTTTACTGCAGAGTAAAGTACTTTATGAATGACTAATTTCCTCTTCATTTCATTTCTAAAGATAATTCATTCTAGACCAAAAATTGTTTTTATCCTATTCTTCATGAAAGAAAGATCATTATTTCTGATTGAATGTCAAACCCTGCATTATGGTTCAATGCGATGCTGATGATGATTGATAAATCAACTGGGGAGACACGCAGATAAATATTTTGCTTGGAGAGTCCAAATGGACCGCTGAGCTTTCACGATCTAAATGACCTGGGAGTAATTACATCAAAATGGAAGCGGTGAATGGAAGCTAGCGTAGCCACTCAACAGTTATATTCTTAACTAGTCAGGCGTGACATAAACCGAGACAACAGAAATTGTTTTTGAGCTTGTCACATGACCTTTCAGTGAACCTCCAGTTGGGTCACATCCAACTCCCATGTGTAATTTGGCTCCAGGTCGGCCATGATGACATTAGTCTTTCAACCCCAGGCCCTTTCATGAATGTAGTTAAAACTACTATATTAAATATATTAAATATATGATGTTGTAGAAAATTGTACAACCCATGCTAGCAGGATTACCACGTACGAAGCCGTGCAAAAGAAACTTCTATTTATTTTTGATCTACAAGTTAGGAAAATTGAGAGTTATTACAAGATTATTAACAATTGGACTGATAATTGAGACTAATGTGACCTCTCCGATTCCCCCACAAGTGTTAAGGATGGAGTAGAGCTCCTAGAGCTGACATGTAGGTTTCTGACAGCGAAACCTTGCAGTTGTAATTGGAGCATTCATTATTATTTTTTGCCTCCCTGTTTCTCTGACCTACATGTACTTGCGTTGGCTGTTGTGGGTCACAGAAGGGGCTAGCTCGCTAGGTTTAGCATATTGACACAAGCATCTGTAGGCCTACTTGTCTCAGATTCTTCAATTTCTGCTTTATGCATAGACTGACAATGTAGGTCTACATACAGGCCTTCTGTTCAACCTCTCTCAAATTCACAACTTGTTGGTAGTACTCTTGTATATTAATGCTTATTACACTTGAAGATGATTACTAGCATAGTGTCTAGTGTTATGGAAATAGTAATTCACAACGTAAATGTGTCATGAACCTGTGTGTGTGCAGGTGTGTGTGTGTGTGTGTGTGTGTGTGTGTGGGCCCTTCAAGCCCTTGCTTACAATTTGCCAATGTGTACAGTTGTAAATTAGGTGATAATGATGTGACATAAATTGTAATTACCTTCCTTCCGGTTTTACTATACATTCCAATGCGTATGGTGGACTTTGAATGAGTGCCAATCAGCATTGATAATGAATCATTCAAGAAAGACGGAAAATTGATAGTCATCACAGATTTTAAGGCCTGTTTCTTTGAAATGTAAAAGGGTAGTTGTAATTTTCACATTAGGTTTACGTAGATGCACAAGATAAGATGAACATTTTTATGTCCCAAAAACCATTAGTGTCTTCAGTGTGAATGGAGGATGAAATGTCTGATAATCCGACTTTTTAACAATATGCTGGACCTTGAAGGGATAGTTGAGTTCTGTTGCAGAGGGCGCTACACAAAATATTTTTTGTGAGATAATGAAAAACTGAGTGTCAAATTTGAAAGACCATACAATTTAAATGACAAAATCATTTGTTTGATCAAAATCGGTACAGAAATGGCTAAAATATCCATAAATATAACGATTTCTAATATTTGTGGTGCCCCACAAATATTCAATAATTTGAACCAGCCGTTGAAAAAACGAGATAGCGCCTTATATGTTTTATTCCAGCCAATGCCGATGTTGGGCTTTTTCGTGTTGGTTATAATACGCACAACCAGCCGGCCCGTGTATTGTTATTATTAATTAATTAATTAATTAATTAACGGTCACCATATTATTTTTTAAAGTGGAGCTGAATTGGTATGATCGTATTGGCTAAATTTCACACATTTTGGGGTCTAAAATGACCTTCATAGCAATTTTAGGTCCTTAAAGAGCACTAGAAATGTCATAAATAAGAAAAAGAGCAATAACCATGCAATTTGAAGGCATTTGCGGTCTGAAACAAGAACTCAACTATCCCTTTAACATTACTAAGACCAGACATAATGTTTAGCGTTCTGTACTTAAGATGCTCTTTTCAATAATTTATTCTGTTTTTAGGCAGAGAAGAGGGCGCACCACAATGCCTTAGAGCGCAAGAGGAGAGACCACATCAAGGATAGTTTCAGCATGCTTAGGGATTCCGTACCAAACCTCCAGGGGGAAAAGGTGAGTGTATGTATCATGCCATAATGAGTCACTGTAAGAAAACGGTTTAAAGTAGTTTGTACATGTAGGTACAAACCCTTACATGTATTGGTGTCTATACTGTGAGACTATGCTAATTGCATGGTCTACTGCACACTATAGGCTCTGTACTGAATCTTATCTGACGCAAAAAGCCAGAGACTGACAAAGTTAGGCTCTGCGCAAGGCTTTAGGAATTGTGGTAAAGTGTCAAATTAGAGTCTGCTTGCAGAATAGGGGAAGAGATTGATTTGCTCCTGAATTTTTTTTTTTTAAAGAGCTTGTTGCAGAAATTAGATATAAGCTTGAGTTCTGATAATGATTGAAAATAAATTCTCACAGAATCTAACCAAACTTACACTAAATGTTCAAATACATGTAGATTACAAATAAATGACATGTACCAAACGATTTTGGTAGAAAATGTATAGTGGCTGAGTAATGTGCATAGAAAGATAAGGAAATCAAGGTAAGTAGGCCAGACACCATGTGTTTAACATAGGTCACTATGTGCAGATGAGAGTTGTGTTTTTTTTTAATTGATGATTTGCAGCAAGTTTTTGTGAGTTTGTTTTTATTTTACTGGGTCAAACAATGTATCTACTGCAGGGTTAGCAATCCAGAATGAATTATAGCCATGTTCTCTCAACATACGATTCCCATACCAAAGCTCAAGATTAGCTTTAACCTAGTTCAAAGCTTCAGGCATTACTCATGGAAGTGCTGGAAATTGTGGTTATGTATCAAAATCATTAGTAGGAAGTAACATGGTCTGACTAGTCACTATACAATTTGTAAACAACATGAAAATAGAACAAAATGTTAACTACAGTGCATTCATCACCTAAAATTGGAAGTCTGGTCATACGTCACGTTTATCTATTGTCTGCCCACTACTCTGTTGAATTGTGCAACAGTGCATAAGTAAGGTCATGCAATGGTACAACCATGGCGTGGGCTAAATTTGACAAGTTCCCCCTTGAGTTTTAATGAAATAAAATTGGTATCATTTTGCAATAGCTGGTGACTCAAATGTTTGCCTTTCATAATTAGACCCAGAAGGTGAAGCAAAGCAAACAGATGGATGGTGGGGAATTCCAAATCCAGTCACTGGAGACTTCTTAAAATTGGAAAATTTATGTAATTCAGTAATTCACAAATACCTTCATATTTAGAGTAAATTTGAATTTTGAAATACGATTTGTAGTGAAATGAAAACAAATAGTGCTCATGTGTCTTCAAGTGTGGATTGCAATAAAAAAATAGTGTCAGAAAAGGTTGGATGAACAAATTAGGAAGGGAGTATAGAGTTTGGTTAAATTTGATAATGAAAAGAAGTAATAGAGGAACATACAAGGGGGCTACAAAGAGGGAGGACAGTGACTAATTAGATATTTGTGAAATGAATTAAGATGTGAGAATAAAAAGAAATTGATTTGACTATGCAGATTCTTCTCAAAAATTGTGAAATTTAATAGTAGAAATTGAAGGAAATATTGATCTGTTTGTTCTCATGCTCGTGTTGATGGTAAAAGTTTAAAACAATGAAAGTTGAATAGAAAATAAAAATGATAATCATAATAATCATTAATACATGTGCTTTAATATTTTTCACTCAACAGGCATCCAGGGCGCAGATTCTCAACAAAGCAACAGATTACATTCAATTCATGAGGAGGAAAAATAACTCGCATCAAACTGATATAGACGACTTGAAAAAGCAAAACCAAACATTAGAACAACAAAGTGAGTATCTAGACATTTTTCTTGGTGCATTATGTAGTGTGTTTTAGTTGGCAGAGTCCGGAAGTATAAATTAGAATTCCCCCAAAAAATATTTTAGCAGCAGTTCATTGTAAAAACAAGGAAGAAGATGGTATTTGAGAGTCAAAATGTTCATATCAATGCAATTTACTACTGTAATTTTCAGCTGTTCAGCTACAGCCTTTGTTAGCAGTGTGACCTGATTTGACCTTTCTGATGTGAAGGTCAATAACCAATTAACCAGGTGGTTATTTACCACCCATTGAAAAAAGGTGGTATTGTTTTACTTTCAAGTCTTGCCCCAGCATATTGTGCATGAGTGAAATTGGAATTTCAATAAAGCAAATAACAATTTATATGAATTGTGATATAAATGGAGAGGTGACTATTTCATTTAGAAATATACTAATCACTAATAGAGAATTCGGTTCATTACACTATGGTTCATGATGTACAGAAATTGACTGAAATATTTGTATGAATGAGCATATCATTTCTAAGATATATGGCAAGTACTGTAGGCTGTCTTTACTTCTGAAATATTGATATCCTTACCAAATAAATTTTGTAACACATCAGTTCATTACACAATAATGAATAATGAAAATGACAGCATGATTTATATAAAGTGACAAAGGCCTTGTGCTGTAGCTGCTCCATCGTGAGTAAGTTTAGGCTTCACTCAAGACACATTGGACTTCTTTAAAATGCAGAAAGCCAGAGTCTATACATGCAGACTACATGTAAAGTCCATCTCATATGATATGTTGCCATTTCACACACACACACATACACACTACTTGATACCCGATAAGTGGGCGTGGTTTAAACTTATGGGCCAAGTCATGCTGGTGGAAGAGCCCAGCACATGAGCATTGTCCTACAGTTGTTTTTATGAACTCGTCTTTTAGGATTGGGGGAGTTTCAAGGCTATTTAAGTCTTCATTGTGTGTAATCAGTCTACCTGTCTGTCTTTTGGAGGCATCTTATCACCTATTGTTAGACCGAGGTCATTCAACCTTGGAAGGGGATTAGAAGCAAACAGAAGCAAGATAGGGTTGACAGTACTCTGTCTGATGTGCATTAAAGGCACTCTGTCTGGTGTGCATTAAAGGACAACCACGCTGGTCATATATTGCATGACTTGCAATAGACAAATTGAAATATGTTTTTTTTAAAGATCATTCAAGCAAGTACACACAAAATATACTTATTAATAGTTTCGGACACATTATTGTGTACATACATGTTTGGTATCACCTAAAAATATGATGAACTGTGTGTAGTGCCTTCATTTTGATTTTGTTTCTTCACGTTTTTACCAAAATTTCCTTCTGTTTTAGAATACCTGACCAGCAGTTAAATAGAAAATACCCAAGACTTTGACATAATACATGTAATTATCCCAAATATAGATGTAGCTGTTATATGTGTCTTTTCTGCAGGTATAGGAAGCATTATATGTAGAGTCAGACATGCCATAATATGGCTAATGTAATCAAATTAAACAGTCATTTGGGTGATTGCATATAATGTAACATTCTTTGTAAAATGAATTGGGAAATTATTTCAAGTTGTGAAGAATTGTTATGTTTTTTCTTTTCAAATATATAAAATTAAATTGAAATGTTGAAAGCATTGGCCCTTTAAAATGCATGTATGTAGTATTGACATGTTGAAGTCAGTGTCAATTTATTGATGGCTCCTCCTACATACTTGAAAGCATAGACACAAGTAGCCCTAAAGTCCCCCAAAATATAACATGCACACTATAACAAAATGAAAAAAGCATAATTACTCCACATATTTTGCAACATAATATGCCTATTTACAGTATATTGCATCATCAATTTCATAAGTGTGGTAGTCCACCTGCACATCACAATCAGTAATAGGGACTTTTAGATTTGCACGTCAACGTAGTGGACTGCAACGTGTGCCATTCTTTCAAGGCACTGGCCCGTGCCCGGCAGTGCCTTAAAAGGACGTCACATTAACTTAAAAGGATGTCACCGTGGCAGTCCACGTTCTCGTCGTGTAAAATCTAAAAGTCCCTAATATTTGGAGAGACCAGAGGGTTACATTGATTCAGGTCGCCTTTCCCCCTCCCAGGCACAGTTGAGGCTAAATATTTAATAATGTGATGATGATGATGATTAAGTCTGTATAAATATATTGATCCAGTTAAGACCTTTACATTGATTTTCTTTCTGCTTATCCTCTATTCCTTTTCTCCTTCTCTCCCTCTCCCGATTCCTTTTTTTTTTTCTTTCTTTCTTTCACTTGTGCAGTTCGTCTCTTGGAGAGGTCTTCAACAGGGGAAGTAGCCAAGACCAATGGCATCATTCTCAACCAAAAATTATCTCACTATGACGCCGGATCCGAATCCGACTCTAACTCCTCAGACAATCATCCCAAACCAGGTCACAAATCTCGCAAACGCTTAAAAGGCGAACATTCAGGGAGTTCAAAATCTAGCAAAAAGAAGGATGACTCGAGGTGATTGTGTACATCCTCTCTTTTTATTCAAATGAATTTATACACTTGTGCTTTTTTTAAAGGTTTTTTTTATTTTTATTTTGAAGGAGCAATCAATTTTTGTGTGTATTGTTCATATTCCTAGAACCTTGTTGATTGCCCATGTGATGTCTGTCTTATTTTGTGAGTGGTTATGTAAAAAAAAGAACAGTGCCAAGGTTTAATAAGAACTCGGAAAAGGCACGTTCAGTTTATTCGTCAAGATTTATGAAATGGAGATGGGGGGGAGGAGGGTCATTCAGAACTTCTGTGAGTTCAAAGTAGCAAGTTAAGGTTTTTGATGAGGGATTTATCAGCTGGCTTGAGATGTTGAATATCTGGGTATTATATGCATAGTTAATAAAAACGAAAGTTGGTAAGCAAGAGCTCGAGATAAGAGAGGGTTAGATGACATGATATTGATATGACCCTTGACGCAAAGTCGATTAAGAGATTGTATTTCAAGGACAAAAATTATACCACTATTAAGGCTTGTTCAGATATGACATGTTGTGACGTTGCAAAAAGACAAACTGCCATGGGTTTTTTCATGTAATGAATGGCAACTGGGCGCAAGAACTGTCCTATGATGTTTACCGAGCTCCGTGTAATAAGATGGGAAATGTGAACGGTATGACACGTTATGTCATCTTATAAAATACCCCTGCATACCTGAACAAGGGTTAATTTAATTGTGTTGTTTACTTAAAGCTGGAGTCCCGACTGTAACAGAACGTGTAGGTATTATACCCATACCCACTGTTTGATAGAAGTATGGTGGATTGTTAAATGTGTGGCGGATTGATCCAGAGGTAGAATTATTTGAATAGAATCCCATACATAATATTAAATATATAATAGAGTAGGTTTGAATAGATAGAGATCAATTTGATGGAGTATTTATTATTAAAGTGAAGGCAGATTTGGTGTCAGTTCACTTGGTGTGAAGAATTTGACTTTTTTTTCTTCATAGAATTTGATGGAATTTGGTGTAAGGTGTAGCTGAAGAAAAAGTTAAGTTTGGGTATTTTTTAATAGGTACGAATATTAGAGGAAAGAATGTTTAAATATTCTCTTATCTCCCCTATCCCTTGAAAACAATATGCTTGCCTCATGGACATAAATTTATTTGGTGTAACGTCCTCTTTCAACAAAGAATGTCATCTATTTTTGTATGTATTTATTTGCTATGCATTTAACATTTCGTTTATTGTAATCTACACACATCCAATGAAATTTAGAAAAAAGTCAAAGATGTAAAATATACCTTATATTTTAACATCACTAATTGTTAATAAAATTGTTTTTTTTTACTTTTTTGTTTTTTGGTTACACGTGTCAATTAGACAGTACAGTTAAAACATAGGAAGAAACTGTGACATCGTCTACACAGTATAAAAATGTGCATTCACGGAAGAGTGTTTAAAAAGCTACGGTTTAGTGATTTTTTTTTCAGAATAAAGAATGCGACACTCTTTGTCTGAAACAAAAGAGAACAGAGAACAGAGGCCATTATTATTTTCATTTTGTTTATTCGAAAGAAATGGCATTTCAAATCAACATATCAGCATTTGAGTTTGATGTTATAATATCAGGGAATAAGTAATAATTATTGCTAAGCCAGTGAAGGATTAGTAAATCTATCAATCCTTAATACTTTATTCAAAGTTTTGTTATTAGATCATGGTGGGATATTTTCAATCCTGTAGTTGTATCCTGTTCAGACAAAATGTTTTTTGTTCGACTTTTTTTTCTCCATTGTCTTTTGTTGCTGCAATGTTATGCTCGAGTGAGATTATATTTTGGTAAGTCAAAATGCTGCTATTCAACTGTAGTTGAAGAAAAGCAAGTCAAGCAAGTTGAAAACTAAGAGCACTTTAAGTATGGATGGATACAGTTATGATGGCGATCTGTATTGCCCAAGGCGAAAAGAATAGTTGGACAAAAGTATTTTTGTTTTATTGTGTATATAGAGAGAGACAAGACATTATTTTTATCTTTACAATTTTCACTGTAGGTAATCTGAAAATTGGGGTGATATTCTGAAAACCTGTGTTATTTCTTTATGTTCGTAAAACGATGTTAATTGTCATAACAAATCAAACAAATCAAGCCAATGGTTCCATGTCTGCACAAAGCTGACTCCGTTTGCGTAAAGTTAAAAGAGACAATTGTGCAAGCACTGACGGCAAGTGTTCGTTTTATGCAAGTTTAGCTCATTATGACAATCAACAGCATTTTCAGAATACGGTCCCAGAACAATAAGAATGGAATGTAGGTCATATTACTGGTAATCATTTCATGGTATGAAATCTTTGCAAATATCAATTTTCATGAAATCTACCAAAGTTTCTGATCAATGTAATTTTAAAATTCTTTAACAGATTTTGACACAATTTTTACACACAATTTTGTTTAAATAAAAAGATATCTTAGGGTACCTGTAGTCATTTTCTTTCAAACCCAATAAGTGATAAATGAAGTCTTACTCAGTTTTTTTCTGTGGTAATAAGCTTGTACAGGTGTGCACTGTTTGAGTTTCACAAGAGATGATTTGTACAGGTATGTAGATGCTATCGCTTTATTTGCTTTATCAGTTCATCAGATGACATCATAGTCTCGATTGAAAAGGAGGGCATTTTCTTAGTATTATTGTACAGATAAAATGATATCACGTGAGTCGATAGACAGTTTCATCTTTACTCTTCATCAATGACATGACATGGGGATGGGGGCAGGTGTAACAATACATCTTAAAGGGCAGTCTATTGTGTTTATACTTAATTTATGAATTGTGTTCTCAATATTCAGTGTATAATTTTGATGTATGACATGTGCTCCGGTGACAATTGCTCCACAATCAATTAGAAAAAAACTAGTTGGATTCGAAACTTCAACCTGGATTCAATGTTACCTAAAACTTGATCATAACTGAATTCCTAATCCTATATCTTTGAGGAGATAATGCCTGGAGTCATCATCGCTGGAGCGAATGCGGGATAACCATAGTTCCGCTTGATTTATAATATGTCTGTTAGGAACCAGAAGGGCATGAACTCATATGCTTTAACACAGAGTTAATGCCCTATGGGCACTGAAGAGACAATATGCTGTACAGTAATACAAGTGTATTCTTCATTCCCCAATATGAGGTATTCTGCTACAAGCACGTGCCCAGATCGTTATCATTCAGTGAATATTATATTCTTATTTTTTATATTTTTTTTTCAATTATTACCCAAAAAAATTGATTCATGTAATTGAAATTCAAACAAGGACAGCTTTGGATATCATCCCATAGCTTTCAAAAAGTTACATCGGTGATTACATCACTGACAGCCATGCTCAGAGCTTATGAAATGAAGCCCTGGATTGTAAGTTTGCAGATTAGGGCCTTGTCTTATAAAGAGTTTGGATTGATCAGAATCGATCAAAGCAAATCCTCTCAAATTTGAAATGGCCTACTTCTCATGTTGGGAGTTAGAATGGACATCAAAGATTTGTAATTGATTTGGATCAATCAAAACTTGAATATGATAGGGCCCTGAGCTTTGTGTGTACATAATGCAAGTGGCTGCTGATTGGACACTCCTAAACAACCAATCAGAATATGTGGTTTGTAAGCAGCAGAAGTCGGCTGAGATATTGAATGTAATTTGCCAGTAGAAAATGTTGAATTGAGTAAAGGAAGGTACAACCAATGACATAGTCGAAGTAACCAACAAAAAAATGTTAGAAAGTTTTACTCTTAATGATAAGAGTAAACCATTTTGGTATGTACTACATCTAACTTTCAGGGAATTTGCTGCTAAAATGAGGTTTCTTTAATATATATTTTTGGTTGTGAATTTTGCAATAAAATCACTTCTGGAGGAATATGTAGTGGCCCTTCAGCTCAAATTGATTGAGCAAATCAGAGGAAAGAACTTTTGAAGTTAAAAGATTTCTTTAGGGTGTTGTAAGGAGATGCAGTACTCTAAGAAATACAGGAATATGTTGAGGAAACATAAGAAAAAGGTGATCTACATGTATCTGTAATAGGAAAATACTGTACTGTTGTCGACCCTTAGATAATTTCCTTGTGTGTATTTGATAGCATTGTCTTTTTTTGGTGAAAAGTTGTGATTTTTATTCTCAAGATGTGTTCTTTTCATTTTTTTTTCCTTCACTGGATTGTGAAGAACTTTGTAAATAACAGAAAGAGCTAGCACCAGTCGTGACCTGGGAGCTATGACTTGGATATATTATGCATGTTACTCTGGGAGAAAG
The DNA here is from genome assembly GCA_037976565.1 of Mesocentrotus franciscanus. Lineage (NCBI taxonomy): Eukaryota > Metazoa > Echinodermata > Echinoidea > Camarodonta > Strongylocentrotidae > Mesocentrotus > Mesocentrotus franciscanus. The sequence goes on along the minus strand of CP137669.1, from coordinate 36,860,672 downwards.
AGAGTAATGGGGAAGAGCAGAGGACAGAAAGATAGTTGTGTTCATAGAAATGTTTATGTGTATGTGGAAGGAGAAAGGAGATATTTGATACAGAAATAAAAAAAGCTTTTTTGATGTAGAAATGACGTGAGAAGTGTATTTTTTTCTTGATTCCACCTTTTGGTATTTTTAAGGACTTTGAATTGAGTGTAAATAATTTCCGGGTTTCACTTTCAACATGTGCTCATAAGCTTAAGAATCTCACTTACTTAGCTCTCAAAGTCATTGACAAAATTTACTGACCATAATACGAAACATACAGTCTACAATCATCTGAAAACATACCTCTACAATTCTCGATTTGTCCTTTGACTAAAGGACAGCACCTTGTATCCTCTGGAGAAGAAGCTATATAAATATAATTGTTGATGTTATTACTACATATACCAATATCCCCTTATAAAATTGCGTACAATGTTTGGAGAATTGTTTACTTCAGTACAGTACTTCTGTTTTGTCTAAAACAAGGACATTGCATGAGTCCCTTATAAATGCAGGATAATATACAAAAATTGACAGCTTTGAGGGGCATGGATAAAACTATTGCCCAAGGTGATCTAGAAACTGTATTGTGCCCCGAGACAAGGTCGAGAGGCACAATGCAGTATCGAGATCACCGAGGAGCTATAGTTTTAACCATGACCCCCCCCAAAAAAAAAAAAAAAAAAAAAAGCAGTTAACAATTTTTGTTATATCCCCGTGTCAATTCTCAAAGAGACACTTTAAAGGTATAGACCAGTTTTGGAAACGCCCCCCTCTCAAAAAATGAAATGAAAGCTCTCATAAACAATCATGTGAAAGAATGTTTTGACTAATACATGATGATACATAAACCGCCTACTAATTGATATATTTGGTAAATTATTATATCTATTTGGACCGGATAGATATCGCGCACGTGTCGCGTAGTCCCATATACATCTTTCTGTGTACAGTGCTTGTAACTTTACCAAGACTGGGCCGAATTTCTTATCATTTTGATGATTCCAGAACCTTGCAGTACACACCAATACTTTTATGCTCGATGATCAACCTTTTCTGATCGATTCCACGTTTCTTTCACAATGCAATCGCATGACCAGAACTGGTCTATACCTTTAATAAGATATGCCTGTCAAAATGCATTTATTTTGTAGAGTCTAGGGACATTTACCCATGTTACCCATTGCGTGTGTCTCATTGCATGTATCTGGCAGGAATTAATTCCTTGAAATGCTAGAGCGCCGTAATGGCAGCCATGCTAAAGCCGGGTAATAATTTGTAATCTCTTAGGAAGCGCATAGAGACGTTATAATGTGATATGTGCTATACAAGAACCAAATATTATTATTATTATCCATTGTTGACTTCCACGCAACCATTACATCCTTGCATATTGTATGTGAAAGTAGAACTATGCTCTGTCAATATTTTTTCGCTATACGTGTACTGCCCAGCAGTTGGTAGCGAATGTTGATAGGTGTACTCGAGAAAGTTAGTTGAGTTTCTTTTTTATTAATGAACTTGATTAATGAACATGAAGATATTTTATGAACATGCCCGCACACTTCCAACCAAAATGCCTTATTCACACACAACACCGTAGACCACCTAAAAGAAAAGGCACTGTTGCAAAAGCAGCAAAACAAAACTATTTTACGTATAACTGAATGATATTTTAACGACGAAAATCATGGTGACTGAGTACAACAAATTCCTCTATTGAAGCATACTCTCTTATCCGTGCATTATATAATAAAGAAACTCAAAACACACTATGCTCATGCCATTTCACTGGCCACGATATTGTTTACTTACTTGTTTGTTTACTTTTCTTTCTTTTTTTGTCGTTTTTTTTTTGTTTGGTTATCGTTTTAGGCAGTTTATCGCGTTATGTATGAACAAAGCTGGTGCTTCCCATTTCACTTCCCTACATGCTGGAAGCAAAATGATTATGATGCTTCTCTCTGACATCTGTATTATAATTTGGATCCATTACAAGCTCAAATATCAAACACAAGTATCACATGATGGTACTCACAACAGTCGATGCTTTGCTCAAATGGTGTGGTTGTCTAGAAGGGTGCCATATGGTCATATTTCCGATCAGGCACTATACAGCATACAGAGGAAACCCTTATCCAACCCCAATAATTCAAGAACCAATAGATATGTTTACTAAAATTGTACGTATACTTTTCGACAAAAGTCTCTCTATCAAACAAAAAGCTTTCAATATGCTTGCCCTACATAGCAACAAATAATTATTAAAAGTGATATCCATCCATATAGATGTCATTATGCATAGCAGGTGAACACAAAATAGTTGGCAACCGGTGTATTGGAAGAGAAAGATGCATAAATTGACATACATTAGTACATAGGTCTTTTAACATTACTTGATCTTGCTACTTTGAGAGCTTATTCATTTCATTTTATTATGATATCTAAATTAATTCATAAATGAATGACTGTAGATTCCAGAGCAATGGTATTTTCCTTAAACATCCAATAAAAGATATCATATATGCCTTAATTTGAAGGTTGAGTTTTAGAGTTTGAGGAGGGGCGATGGCACAGTGGTACAGCTATGGTCTCCTAACTGCAAGGTCCCTGGTTCAAAACCAAAGTTGATGCACTAGTGTCTTTTGGTAAGGCATTATCCTCATTACCAAATCCTTCAGAGAGGACTTATAAAGCCATCGGTCCCCTACTTACTTATTTACAAGCAAACACATGCTTTCTTAGCAGTCAGGTCTTACAAACTATCAACGGCAAAAGATTATCAGAAATGTCTTAATGCTCAGTGTGCTGGGCCTCTATCCTTTCGCTTTCAATATAAAATGTTAAATAGTTCATCAATCACTAATTGCTTTTAAAAAGAAGTTAAAATTTTCCCTATTACAATCATATAATATTTAGAAATTTATTGTGGTAGAACATCTACTTCCCAATTTTTTCCCCCTCTTTTCTTCTGCCCATCTCAAAAAAACAAAACTACTTGCCATCATGTTCTTGCTCTTTTTGTTTCAGCTATCTCAAGGATTTTGTGCGCTCCCTATATTTCGATCTCTACAATTTTCCTTTTCTATCCTCTCCTTCTCTCCAAACGCAGCCCACATTTTTTTCTTTTTCTTTTTTCTGTTTTTCGCCGTCATGTACTGTAATTGTTTACGTCTTCTTGTTTACAGTCATTACGTGTTTTAATAAATGTTGTCTCTGTTGGCCGCTATTCTTCTTCGATTGATTATGTATTTCATCATACTTTTTCACACTCTTTATTATCCGAGGGTCCACAATTTACAAGCTCTGCTTTTCAGTGGACCTCTCCATTTCCTCAAAATATAAATGCAGTTAAATTTACAATTTTGTCTTCTTCAAAATGTATAAATTACTGTAAAGATTTGTTTATTACAATTGTCACTATGTTTTGTATGTATTTTACATTGCATTTGTTATTATGTATTGTATTTTGTTGGAAATGAAAAAATAAAAATGAAATGAAATCGTAGAACCTGCATTTCTCTACCCATGGCAAAATAATAAAGTGGAAAAGTGCAAGCTATTGTACTAACAAATAAGATTTAATCCATTGCAGTATTTTTACCAAAAAAAATTTAAGGCTTAGATGTGGGATTCCTTTTACGTACTCGCAATGTATATTCACCTACATGAAGAGCCTGCTCTGTAGTCTACTCAAGAACGTCACACAGGATTTGACAACTACGGGGCCCCCATTCATGGTCGGACAACAGAACTGACCTCACAGTTGTGGTTGTGGCGAAGAGAATGATGCATAAATGTGGTTGACTTTGAAACGATACTCTGCACAAATTTGGACTGACATACATGTATACATGTAGGCATGATAATATTCCTATTTTAATTGCAGGATCGTTTTCCCATTTCTTGGCAGAAGCTCAAGAATCAAACTATATATGTTAATTCTTCCATTGCATGACATCCTTGCACACAATTCTATCCATGAAAATGTAGTTGACATCTGAGTTAGAGAGAGAGACAGAGAGAGAGAGACAGAGACAGAGAGGAAGACAGAGATATATATATATATATATATATATATATATATATATATATATATATATATATATATATATATATATGTATATTATGATTACCTATAGATTCCAGTACTTGAACAAAATACTGTTTCTCACTTTAATTTTTCTTAGTTAATAATAATAAATCTGGATTTACATAGCGTTTATAAGAAATACCGTCTCTAAGCACTTTACACAATATCCACTTCCTGGGGAATTTTCCTACCGTAATGGTCACCATGATGGCATATGGCACTTTCTATCACAAAGGCTTTTATCAACGTACCAGGTCCCCATTTCTCCCGTGGGTATGGAGAGGCAAATGTAGATTAATGTCTTGCCAAAGGACATTAGTGCTGTGTCGGGTGTCAAACCCCCGGCCTTCGCATTTCTAGTCAAGTGCTTAAACCACTCGACTAAGACCACCTCTAGTTATCATGCCGTCTTTCAACACTTGAGCTCCAGCCTGGCACTTTTGTCCTTTGGAAAAATATAAATCGATATTTTCCACTCCTTACCTGGGGAAAATAATGGGAACCTGTTAGGATAACAAGAACCTTGATTTGAAATCATAATTGTCCTATGCCCTCACAGTGAAAACATGGTTGTAATACTACCCAGAGCATGGAGATGGTGCACACGTTGTGGGTGTGTGAATGAATCCGATTACTGCATAACCTGTGTTACAATATATGTACAGTGCTTGGATTAAAATTTGATCAGATCAAATAAATCCTTAAATATTTATTTCAAAATGGAAGTGTCTACTTTTAAAGAGGAAGGTAATACAATAGCTTAATGAGCAGACACAAGACAAACAAATTTAACAGGTGTAATTGAATCTTTTAATGCTGGCAGTTGTAAAAGTTCACATAAACCTTAATGATATGATCAACATCCGATAATAAACCACTAACACCAGTTTTGTGTTACATTCAAATTTTGACATCTGTTCACATATAAAGTTAGTTGTTGTGCACACTTTTATCATATATCAAGCTCTTTAAATGCCAAAATGCTTGCCACAGGCTTACCTATCAAAGCAACAGCTAATGCATGCACATCTAAGTCCATTACAGTAGGTGACATATTTCAAAAGGGGGGGGGGGGGTTGTAAATTGTGACTTTTCTTCCATCATTTAATGACATTTAAAAAAAATACACTTTGCATCCTTATGTGAACAGCTCATTGTTCCATTGACTTATCTTTAAACTCAAGTTTATATAATATATTTTAAGCATAATGTTAGAAATGAGAGGAAGTTTGAATAAGGATGGTGAGACAATAAACCCGACTATCATCACAAAGATCAAGGGTTGTTAACAAGCATAATACACCTTTTCACGGTTAAGGGCGCCATCTTAATTTAAGATAAACAAACCATTGACCTCTAGAGGTCAGGGGTTTACGCGTATATTAATTAAGATAGCGCCCATGCAAAAATGATGAGCGCACAGCGCAGGCAGTGATGTCATCAATGTTTTCAGATGCCTGCGCTGTGCGCTCACATATTTGCATGGGTGCTATCTTAATTACAGAAACCCCTGACCTCTAGAGGTCAATGGTTTGTTTATCTTAAATTAAGATGGCGCCCATTTCTGAGCATGCGCACTTTTGTAACCGTGAAAAGGTGTATTATATCCTTATTGACTGTAAGCTGGTAAACACTGACAGCTATTAGTCTTTTCAAAAGCAATATCTTTAATCTTTACAGAAAATTTCCCAATTTTAAGCATACATTTGTTTTAAAAGTATGCATAACATTGAGAAATAAAAAATAATCTTTGATGTTTACAGAGAATTAATGCAATGTTATGCATATTCTATAATTAAGTCTTTGCATGATCACAAACCTTGCCACACATAGCATAAACTAAAGCATCATTGGTGATGTGATTATATATGAAGTGTGAATTAAATGGTCCAAAGGGCTCTGGAAAGGAACATAAATTAGGCTGGTCTGTTGAAATTGGGTTTGCCTTTATTTCAAACTTAGATTCTACATGCATACTTAAAGGTAAAGACCACTTTTGGAAACGCCCCTCTCTCAAAAAAATGAATGGAAGCTCTCATTACCAATTTTGCCGGGAAAGTCAGGAAACCGCCTTCTAATTGATACATTTAGTAAATTATTATATCTATTGGGACCAAATAGATATCGCGCACGTGGTCGCGTAGTCCCATATACATCTTTCTGTGTACAGTGCTTGTAACTTTACCAAGACTGGGCCAAATTTCTTATCATTTTGATGATTCCAGAACCTTGCAGTACATACCAATACTTATATGCTAGATGATCAACCTTTTCTGATCGATTCCACAACGTTTCTTTCACAATGCAATCGCATGACCAGAACTGGTCTTTATCTTTAAGGCCAAGCCTCATGTGAATATATTAAAGTGCCTATCTGATATGCTCTTACAAAAAATAAAGAAATAGAAAGAGGCACAATTTCTCTTTCAACACAGAATAAAATCTTGGGCTGAATCATTTTAAAGTCTTTTTGAAAACAGTAAATAAGTTTTATCATGGAAAATTCAATTGCTTTCAATTCATACTCCAAAAGTTAAATAGTAGTAGTAGTAGTATCTTTCTTTGGTTGGTCTGGGCCTTATTCTCTTGAGAAAGCGTGGAGCAGAAAGATGTTGTCCAATAGTACTTATAAGTTGGGATTCCTCTTTTCACTCTTCACTAAAAATTACATTTTGTCTCAAACATGATCAGAGATACCACAAAAAAAGAAAAGGTGTAAGACAACGTCCTGGACAAGATAGACTATTAATGCATGTGATTAAACTGCTAGTGAATGTAGAGCCAACAGATGACTGATAACAAAAATCACACAAATTTAACCCTACCACGTCACCAAAGCTTTAATGAAAAATAATTGTCAATGTAATTCTCTGTTTGATTGTCGAATTGAGCATAAATATATTCTCTGACGGTAAACCTTACAATTCATGTACAGAGCATCTGTTTCTGTTTCATGAAAATAATCTACATGTACCTATACCTAGTCCAAACATCTGGAAAATTATTTTTTGTGGGACCTGCAGCTTACAACACCAAAGTGGTAAAGGTACACCTGTATACGAATGCAAGCATTGAGTGAACCAACTGATATAAATGATGCATAGATTGAAACAATAAGGGTTTACAATAAAAATCAATGTCTTCAGACCTTTTATTTTACATGCAAATTATTTACAACAGACTTTTCAAGCACGTTTCTGTGTATTTCATACACAAAAACATCACATTTTATAGTTCGAACAGCAGTTGGAACGGAAGTTACATCACTGGAGTATTCCTATATGTTGCTATCATTATTCATGATATTCATTTTATAATTTTTACATTCATTGTGTATGTAACAGGCTTTTTAAAATAATTTTTTTTTTCTTTATAGAAATACATACATGTGATATAACAAAGAAATTTAAAATTTCTACTTGCTTTTCACACAATCTACACCACTTAAACATTCACACATGTAGCTGTCTGTTATGACTTATGATATTCATGTTTATATGCTATAAGCTTATACATTTGTCTTTTTCCATTCAAAGCATTTTAAATCATTAGCACTATTTCTTTCGAAATACTTACATGTGTTATGATAAGAAATAACAAATTTAATTTGCCTTTCACAGAAATCTATTATGACCATGGCATAATCAAATTCATGATAGGCCATCAAGTGTGGAATCTACAAATGTCATAATTGAAGTACTAACCTCTACCGGTATATATATATGATGAAAGAATATCCACATAAAATCCTCAAATAAAGGTTCTGCAATTCAAGTTTGAGCATGGATATCTCCCTTGTTACTGTATTATCATACTTGAATTTAGTATCATTGAAAGCCTGCTTATTTCCCTTTAACAAGTGAAACGCTTTCGGCGGTCTCGCCTGCATTACGCAATTCAATATGATGATACTTGATAACCCTTTAGTCTAAGTTTCATTGAATAATAATTTATACTTTCAAAATTATATTAAAAATTCAAAAACTTAACCTCAGGTTAAGTGATGATGCCACAACATGGTCCAAGTTTGTTGAGCTTAAATGACCTTTGACCTTGATTTTGTGACCTGAAATTCTCCTCACATGATTGGGGATACTTGATAACCCTTTAGTCCAAGTTTCATTGAATAATAATTTATACTTTCAAAATTATATTAAAAATTCAAAAACTTAACCTCAGGTTAAGTTTTTGATGATGATGCCACAACATGGTCTTAGTTTGTTGACCTTTAATGACCTTTGACCTTGACTTTGTGACCTGAAATTCTCCTCACATGATTGGGGATACTTGATAACCCTTTAGTCCAAGTTTCATTGAATAAGAACTTATACTTTCAAAATTATATTAAAATTCAAAAACTTAACCTTGGTTAAGTTTTTGATGTTGACGCCGCCGCCGCCGCCGCCGCCGCCGTCACCGGAAAAGCGGTGCCTATGTCTCGCTTTTTGCTACGCAGGCGAGACAAAAATGATGGCCCCATTTGTAATGATTATGTGATGATGGAATGTGTAGTACACTTGAATATGGGAAGTAAAAAGTGAAATGTTACAAAATGCATGGTTATTGTCAACAGTGAATTCTTCAAATGTTTGGAGGATGGATTGTCTTTAATGACAATAACGACACATTTTGTAACATTTCACTTTTGACTTGACCCCATATTTAGGTGTACTGCACATTCCATGATTACATAATCATTACAAATGGGGCATTATTGAAAAGGGGAACAAACAAGCTTTTCAATAATACCAAATCAAAGTATGATATTATAGTATCAAGAGAGATATCAACACTCAAACTTGAGTTGCAGAATTTTTTATGAGGAGTTTATATATGATAATCCAATCACTTAACTTTGGTACAAGCAGTAACATACCAATGTAGCACATAATTTTACTTACCATCAGACACTCACAGTAACTGTACTGTGCACATGAACTATTTCAGATCAATGCTCAACTCAAATGTATAAAAAAAAAAAAAAATGAGCACACGTATAATACAATGACGTTTTGTCTGTTTGGAGCCAGAAGGGCATTAACTCTGTGCAGACTGATATGACTTAAAGATACTATGTCCCTTTTGCAACCAACATCAAATTCTGTAGAACTTTGCAGGAATTATGAATATGTCATGTATGTCCTATCTGTGAAATTTAAACGTTAGCAGTGTCCTAATATTCAAATTATGCAAGGAAACCCGTTTACTTGCTAGACTTCACTGTCAGACACTATTGAGTGATTGACTGGCTTTTTTCATATTTGGTAATAACATACATAAAATGAGCTGTAAAGGGTATCCAAGCATTTGTCTACATCAACAATAACCCACTTCTTGTAATGGCCAAAATTAAACTGATTGAATCTTTGCGCAGCATAAAACATACGACCATTCGGTACAATGGTCTGAAAAATCAGACTATTACTTACTGGCTCTATAGCTCCTAAGTCGATTCAACAACTAATAGTCGTTATTTTCCCACTTAAAGACATTTTCAAGCCCCCCTTTTTTTAGGGAAGTTCTAAATTAGTATTGTCTTTCAAATGCTGTTGGAATTTAACCTTTTCATTTTTTTGGCCTGCAAATGGGACATAGTACCTTTAATGCCCTACTGGCACCAAACAGATAAAATATACAAGATAACTAGGTTATTTGCCTTCTGAGGCATACCATACAATTAGCTCTATCATACAAATCCAGCACTGTGTTCAAAACACATGAGAAATTTTTATTAAAGGATACAAATGTACTCTCCTAATCCATTCAAATTTGCAAGAGTATAATGGTACATAGGAGAAACACAAATCAAGAACTGACCATTGGATATGACTTGAACCCGACTTTACATGGCTTTATGCATACTATTAGGTTTTAAGAATTATCGATTGGTTGTCCAATATTCCACATGTCCTTCAGATTGTTTTTTTTCTTCCATTCATGAATAAAATAGTTGAATCTATGAACGCAAGAAGTCATACATGTAATTGTTAAGAAGGTATTACGTTTATGCTGATACCTATTCCCTATGTTACTGTAGGAAAATAATAGTGAATAGGTACACTGTATGCCAACTATAAGACATATCCTATATTCCACATGTCCTTCAGATTCATTTTTTTTCTTCCATTCCTTAATAAAATAATTGAATCTATGAATGCAAGAAGTCGTACATGTAATTGTTAGGGCTAATTACATTTAAGCTGCTATTCTTCACATTCCTCATGTTTGGAAAATAAAAGTAAATGGGTACGCCAGATGCCAATTATAACAGCATTCCTCATTTCACATGGTATCATGACAGAGCCATTGAACAAGACATGAACATCGACGATAAAAAAACACAAAAAGGACACAATACTGGAATGATCAATATTTATTTCATTACCAACAATTTTTGGGATTATTCGTCATCACCTTCTTCTACACTCTATTGCAAAAGTGTTGATGGAATGTGCATTTTAAGCTGCGCTGATCGGGAAAAACACAAACCGCATTCCATTTATTACAGCATCATACAGAGCACCAGTGCATGGTTTTCAGCATATTCCATGTCAATTTCATACAAAGAGGGACGTAAATTGTGAAAGTACAGCAAGCAAAATGTTGATTGACACAAAGTGAACAAAATTTTCTTTTGACAGAAACAGAAACAAAAACTCACTTGATCAAACAACACAGAGATTCAGTGCTACGGTGACATTTTCCAAGCTTTATTTTCTAAAGGCTATAGTTAGGGTTAGGTATAATGTTGTGCTTAGGGCCAATGTTAGGACTTCAGCTCTTGTAGGAAATTGGCATATGTCATATAACCACACCAATGCATGTTTTCCATCACCTTCATGCATTCTTAATACCTATGGGGATGAATATTGCAGTGGTGGATGAAGAGCATGATATCTGTAGATAATAGAGTAAGTAGTCTACAAAGCTTTCTAATCAGACCCACTGGTTGACGTGTCCTCATCTAGGGGTGGGGATGGGTAGCTTGCCAAAGTAGTGTGATGCATTGTGGGCACATTGGAGGCTGATGTTGAACACTGGATGGGTTGGTCTCTGTTCAGGAAAAACAGGAAAGGGTATTAAAAAAATGATAAATTCTACTTTTCCTTACGATTCAGTTTTAGTTAAGTTTTAATTGATCTGAATCAATAGCAAGACAAATTTTGTTTGATATCACTAGCAACCCTCTACATAACAGACTGGCGACTGTAATTTTGCAATTGACCCTACCGCAAATACGATGTTGACAGTAGATGGCGGCCTTCCTCCCACACTGCACAGGTCAGCACATGCGCAGATACAATACCGGGGAAGACAATCAGACAAGGTTTGTTTTGGCTTCCATAGAGAATGTACAGTAGTGTAACTAATTCCTTATTTTAGTATAAAACTATTGTTCAGGTTTCATTAACTCCCCAATGATTTGATGAAATCTATGTAGGCACCTTCATAATCTGTTATAATTCATTGGTTCCGAAAATATAACTCCTATCAGACATTTTCTAGTTATTGACCCATTGTATTTGTATGGGAACCGGAAGTGCCTTTGCTAAATATATCCATGGCTGGTGCTGCCCTCTATGGCCAAATACAGTATTTGCGGTAGCGAGAATTGATTTGAGATCTTGCCACCAACTTGGGTTAGTCACAACTTTTAGTCACAACTTTTGGTAAAAACAAACCCTCATATGTTATGGTGGTGTTCAGACCACCAGGGACCCCTTTCACAAAGCCTTTTTGCAGTGACAAATTACAAAAATCAGTGACAAATCTGCTGATAACCAATCAGAAGCAAGGATTTCACTAGCTTATAACAAAAACTGTCATTTGTCACTGATGGCAAGTTTTGGTCGACTAATAGAACGCTAGGAGACTGCCACAGTCAACTTTGTCCCACATACAGTGTGCATGTACAGTATATACTTGAAACAAGCAGTCTAGGGGTTTGTTTCATAGCAAATAAAGAGTTAAAACCATGAAACTTACAAGTTCATTCTTGGGATCTCCAGCCACATCATCTTCCCTGAGTTGACCTGCTAAGAAATGTTGAGCCACTGACAGACCACTCAAACAGTAGCATGTGTGGTAGAAGTCTCTAGCTCTGTAGAAAATAAACAAACAGATTAGAAATGTTCAGCCAATGAAAGACATCTTAGACAATGACAATTGTAGTACAATATTAACAACAACAAAAAAAAACCCCAAACCAAATAACAAACAAATAGATTTGTGAATGTGGATCACATGGTTTGTGGTTTGAGTCCCGCTGCGGCACTAATATCCTTTGGCAAGATATTAAAGTGAGTGGATCGTCAGTTTCCATGTGCAGAAGGCCATAATTCGCTGACACCAGACTTGGTGGAAATAACATTTGATGGGAGTACAAATCTGCACACAGCAAACCCGTAGGCCAGTCAAGAATTACCCCCTAATCTCTCGGAGAGTCTAGCTTCGGATCCCGCTCGGATCGGGTGAGGAAAAGCAAAGCATTACATAAGGTCGAATGGTCATAAAACTGAAGGCTAACCGTGGTGATTGACAACACCTGTTATTGGGTAAACACCCGAACATTGTCGAATTCCCCATGAGAGCTGACTTCTATGTGTCTTTAATCTACGTTTGTCACTCTCCACCCAGGTGTAGTAAATGGATACCTGGTAGGAGGAAATACCTTGAATGTTTGTGCGCCTTGGTGGTAGCCGTGCTAAAGCCAGGGTAATAATATGATTTCAGGGAGAACAGTATAAATACTGATGAGGCTATTCTGGGTAAACAAGACATTTTATTATTATTATTATTCCTATTATTAAGAGAAATACTTAGCCTACAGATCAAACCATAGCACCATCAACCATACTGGGAATAAGTGACTTACTTTCCGGGTTTGTCTATGAGTCCTCCGTGATTGTACTGGCAACAGAGTAGTACATACTCCTGTAGTGCTTCTGAAATGAGATAATACACAACAAAATCATGATACATGCAAGATGAGAGAAAATGGTGAAAATCATGATACATGCAAGATGAGAGAAAATGGTGCCAAGGTAGTGACTTCAATGCTAGATGTACAATTGAAGATAATCTTAAAGTTTGAGTGAAAACAGACCATTATTAATGATAAAAATTGGGAAAAAACTGATCTGATCGATTCCTTAATTCTCTCAACTATATTATTATAATTTAATTCAATTTTAGGTGCATGTAAATCGTCACAAAGCAATGAATTGGCTCTATATACCATTCTAAACATTTAAGTGTTGAAAGATTTTAAATCACATTCTTAAATCCCACTCCTGCCACTTACTCTGGTCAAACATCCAGGAGTCCATACTAAGTGCTGTATCCTCCTGCTTGGTAAGGATGGAGTGAACAAGAGGAAAGACCCCAGCCTGCCAGAAGGAGTAGCAACCATCTACAAGTTTGTTTGTTCTTCCCTGGAAACCACCTTCAAAACGCATCTGACGCATTGCCAACCATCTCTGCAAAAAAAACGTTCAATAGCACTGATAATACATTCGAGCCTTTCTTGTAAATAATCTATAAATGTAGGATTAAACATAATGGAAAGTTTCAAACAAAGATCTCGATGTTAAGCATGAACTAGAAATTAATTTGACTGAATTATTTTTCCATTTTTTCAAAGTTTATGATATATTTAAGAACACAATTACCTTAAATGATATTTCTCTTATTTGACAAACACTTCACCGTTTTTCCTCCCTATAACAATTTGGACAAATTTTTTTTCTCACAGTCATAAAAATGCACAACTATGTATTTAGTAGGGGGTGTTCCAAGACCAATATGAAAGATCTGCATACATATTTGGATGATCTCTTGCAGTGTATTGTCCACACACAAAAATAATATTATAGAACTGAAGAATTTTCTTAAAGTCTGCTGCCATAATTGATGTTGTTGATAATTGTTGTTTTATTGTTAATGTTGCAGCTCATATTGCTCTGGATTAACGATGATGATGATCACTGCAATGATAATAAGTAATCCAGAAGAATGAATGAATGAAATCCAGGAAACAACAGTGAATACTATACTTCTTGACAGAGGATATGATAGTCTGTACTCACTAGTAAACCTTGTACATCACATAGTCTCTCATGTCCTAGGAGCACCAAGGCTGCCACACTGCAGAAGGTGTATCCACCGTGTGCTTCCATACCAGGCTGGCCGGCAAAGCCTCCTTCATACGTCTGACAACTAGTGTAGAGAGGAGAATAATAATAATAATAATATATTGTTCTTCTATAGCGCATTTCACAACCTTAGGCCCTATCAATATGCTTTACAATTTACAAATTATCATCAATGAAAATACTTATCAAATAGATAAGTTTTCAGTGCTTTCTTAGACACTTCAACGTCTGCCATGGAGCATAGCGATACTGGGGGAGTGTTCCAAAGTTTTGGGGCTCCACATGCTAGTGCTCTGTCACCATAGGTCTTTGTTGCTATAGGATTGATGGTGAGAAGGTGTTGTGAAGATGACTGTAGACGCCTTGGTGGGATTAAGGTGAATATTGCGCAATCAATCAATCAACAACTATTTCTTCTACTAATACAGGGAAACCTCATTAATAATAATAATAATAATGGTGGCTTCTTATATAGCGCACATGTCCGTCACGTTGTGACGCTCCTACCGCTGCCCCGATTATTACCCTGGCTTTAGCAAGGCAGCCACTGCGGCGCTCTAGCATTTCAAGGAATTAATTCCTGCCAGGTACCCATTTACATCACCTGGGTTGAGTGTGGCAAATGTAGATCAATGTCTTGCCAAAGGACATTAGTGCCGCGGCGGGACTCGAACCGCGGACCTTAAGATTGACAGTCCGTCGACGTATCCACTCGACCACGACACCTCTTCTATCTGAAATTGATGAGCAAAACCTTCTTCATAGGTATGACAATCCTTACAATATGTAGAGGAAAAAAATACAATCAATCAAGAAATGACTATAATGTAGTGCTGCTACAACTATTTCTTCTTCTGGTAAGATTTCTAGTGGTTTCTATGTGTTTCAAATAAAACAGGTTGGCCGGCAAAGCCTCATTCATATGTCTTTTGGTGATTTTTTACAATAAATAGGAAAAGGTATAAAAAGTACATTATTGTACAATCAATAAAATAATCACTAATGCTACTTTTAAAATGAACATATGCTTCCATACTAGATATCCTGCTACTTTTACTTTTACTGCAATTTCTACCTACTTCACTTCAACCTAGTACTACCTGAAAACCTTAGGCAATACATGTGACATAAGGACACAAGACACACACAAAATATATTTCCATGATTAAAAATCAATAAATTTATATGAGAAATTGCGAAATCAATCTAGCCAATACTTCTTTTTTTCTACCTCCTTTAATTCTTCTCTGCCAATCCTTTTTAAATCCTTTATATTATCTTTTTAAAACAAATACATTGTAAGCATCATGCATTTGAATTCACTAGTTCATGCACATCTTCCATTTGATACTATAGTTCATACAAAGAAAAACAACTTTGTTACAAATGCTTTTGTAATTGACACATTCCAACAATTTTTTGATATTCCAATACTTTCTATTTATGGATACCATACCTGACGATCCATTCGGGTGTACCGTCAAACAAATCAGGGGTGGCGACATTTGTAAGAATGGCAGATACCGCTGCACAATAGGCTCCTCTGTGGGGGGCAAGATGAAAGAATGAATCATAAAAGATTGTATTGAAAATATAATCACAATATTAAGCTTAACATTGTTCTCTCGACCTCACATTATCTGTTTGGAGCGGGAAGGGCATAAACTCACATACATTGACTCAAATATAATACACGTTCAAACAGTCTGTCTTAAAAATAGCTGTAATTGATTCAAATTGATCACAACTTAACTCAAGTTTGATATCAATTGCAACCCTGTGCAAACAAGATACAAGTTTGTAAGTACATGTATGTCATTGGAGGACTTTAGTTCAGTCTGAATCAATTGTAACTATATCCCTCTGTCTCTCTCTGTTTGCATATATTCATTTGTCCAGTCCTAACTCTCTCCTCTCTCTCATTCATCAGCTTTTCTGTAAATCTCCTTAAATGTCTTCTTTTGTGTGTCTCCCTCTATCTCCTATAATCTTCACCTATCCAGGTACTAATACTTTCTCTAAAAATGTCTGTGTTTGCAGATGCAGTTGGTGTGGTTTTAGTGCTGGATGAAGACTCTAAAGATATTACTGCACAAGATTAGGCCCACCATTGCAACAGTAAGCACAGTCCCATTAAAGGTACTATGTCCTATTTGCAGGCCCAAAAAATGAAAAGGTTAAATTCCAAAGGCATTTGAAAGACAATACTAATTTAGAACTTCCCTGAAAAAAGGGGGGCTTGAAAATGTCTTCAAGTGGGAAAATAACGAATAATCGACTTAGGAGCTATAGAGCCAGTAAGTAATAGTCTGATTTTTCAGACCATTGTACCGAATGGTCGTACGTTTTATGCTGCGCAAAGATTCAATCAGTTTAATTTTGGCCATTACAAGAAGTGGGTTATTGATGTAGACAAATGCTCATGTACCCTTTACAGCTCATTTTATGTATGTTATTACCAAAGATGAAAAAGCCAGTCAGTCACTCAATAGTGTCTGACAGTGAAGTCTAGCAAGTAAACAGGTTTCCTTGCATAATTTGAATATTAGGACACTGCTAACGTTTAAATTTCACAGATAGGACATACATGACATATTCATAATTCCTGCAAAGTTCTACAGAATTTGATGTTGGCTGCAAAAGGGACATAGTATCTTTAAGGTTTCCAAACTAAACAGAGAATACCCCTTTATCCGTCAATGCTATTACAATGAAATTTTTTTTTACAAATATCAGGTGGATTTCCATGATAATTACTACTTTAAAAGTTCCTAAAACCAATCATGCACAAAAACAAGTGTTTTTTATTTCTAGTCAATGCTTTTTCCATTTTTTCAAAGTCAACTTTTTAACCCATCAAACTTGTATCAAGGAATAACTTTTGAACAACACCATTACTCAAACTGAATTTAACTTGCATACCGGTAGATACCCGGTAGCCCCTTCAGCCCTAAAACTAATCTTGTGACCCACACTACAACCCTAGGGGTCGAATCAACACGAGAAGACCATACATATTATCACCTTAATCTTTGCAAAGAGTAGTGCTAGAGGTCGGGTCAGGTCATGCCAGGTCAAAATATATTCTGTCAACTTGACCTTACATACATGTAGTGAGCTAAGACCACAATCCTTATCTCCAATCTACAATGCACAGTCATATCTACACGACTGTACACAGACTAGAAATGGTCCACATACTAAGATCTTGGTACACTGATATTTCCTCTAGTAAAATTGACTTTCAACATATCAGAATATGGTGCCTGGACTGTTGGAAATACATGTGTGTTCTATTTCGCATGTGACTGCAGCTTTTTATGAAAGAGACCTGCTAGTATTACATGTGTGAACCGAGTCTCGATTTGTAAGAGCCCTTAGGAATTATATGGAGCATGTATGGCTTCAGGCTTGGCTGACTGACTGGAGATGAATGGGATGACTAGCTACTGCAGGAGGTCTAGCTTCAATAGAAAGAGTGGTCCCCAGCAGCCTTGACAACACAATTCACACCAAACATGGTCGAAACAGAGGGTATTGTTGGTAACCACGTCATGGACATATTCCACGCCTGAGCGATTGGATCAATGACAAGAACCACAGGTTTCAGGACAGCGAGCATGCTCGAACTGTAAACTCCTACCACTCATCAATGGTGATTTATACCACTCCTGCAAAAGTTCTGCTTTAAATCTCAACTTGGATAGCTGGGATATGTAAACTGTGTTAATATGGCCTGCAGTTTGAGAGAAGGTTGATTTGGGAATGTGATGACAGGTTTATCAAAGTTATTTCAACTTGCTCAAGATGGTATGGCAGGACAGTCTCTTGGAGCATGCAAACATTGGATAATGTCCCTGGTATCATTATGAATGTAAGTATACATATTTACTTATTATAAATGTTCTTAGACAGTGTCACAAAGTTGGGCAAAAGGTCTTTATTTGGTACTTGAACAATGTAAGATGATTAATCAATATTCTATCATTCAATGACCAGAGCTTTTAAAATCACATTGTCTGCCTAGAGCTGTAAATAGGTTATATTGTAATGATTACAGAAGTACATGTACATAAGATCAGCTTTGTTATAATTTCTTTTAAAGTCTGCATGACCTATTCTCTGAAGTCAAATATATGGTTTTCACAACTTTACTGCACACATAACTTGTCTTCACATATTCTGCTGATTCCTCTACAATATACATACAGCGTAACTTCTTCTACTTCTACCACAACTACAATAAAACTTTGAATGATTAATTTGATGAAACATACACATGTACACATGTGGTGTAATGGTGACCCAACATTTTATAACCTGCAACTTTTGCTATGGACTTTATTTCGTCAAATGTATAGGGTTAGGTTAGGGTCGCATATGGGTTTTAGGTTACATGTAGGTTACATGTAGGTTTAGGGTTAGGGTTAAGGTATAGAGTTGGGTCCAAGGTTAACTTCTTCTACTTCTACCACAACTACAATAAAACTTTGAATGATTAATTTGATGAAACATACACATGTACACATGTGGTGTAATGGTGACCCAACATTTTATAACTTGCAACTTTTGCTATGTACTTTATTTCGTCAAATGTATAGGGTTAGGTTTAGGGTCGCATATGGGTTTTAGGTTACTGTACATGTAGGTTTATGGTTAGAGTTAAGGTATAGAGTTGGGTCAAAGGTTAAGTTGGGAGTACTGTTAGTGTAGGGAACTGACACAGAGCAATTGTTATACAACCAGTAAATACATGTATATCTATAAGCAAGATGTAATACAAATTAATTTTCTATGACACAATTTTCTTCTTTTCTCTCTCTTCATCTAGGCTACTTTCACAACAAAGCAAACTTGAGCAAACAAGCTTCAACGACGTGAGCCATGTGATTTGACAGTCATAAACTCATATCCATTCATCAATACATGTAGTTCAAGATGAGGTCATTCAACATCATACCTTCAGTCAATTTCAAGGACAAGCCTGGAGTAGAAGCAGCCTCGACCTCAGATGTCAGGAAACTGGCCAATCGCTGCTGGAATGCCAACCGAAACACCAAGACCGTTCCCCAACCCGTACCAGGACCAGGCCAGGAAGGGAGCAGACCAACAAGCCTTCGTTCCCTTCCCCTCCTCCCATCCCAAAAGACATTTAACCCTTGTGCCGACCTGCCAAACACACTCCATCAAGACAAACACCGTCATAGTGGCCTTAGAGGATCTTCAAAGGAGCCTTTCCCAGCCATTCCAAGCCAGTGCAGGACAACATCTCGACAGAGTAGCTTCTCTCTACCCAGGAGTGATGTTGGCAGAGGAAGGAGAGGAAAGAGAAGGAAGCCTTCTAAAAGATACAAGGAGGTCTTTGTATGGGACCACAGAACTAGAACTTGCTCAAATTCGGGGATGAATTCAATCAGAAATGAAACTCATATTTCTGTTGAAACAGACTATTCACTGAAATTGGCCGCAGACAATCAGGGACGCAACGTATATACACCAAAAGGTAAGCATCCAGTCAAGTACAATATTGTTAGTATAGATGTACTGATGATTTGTAAAATTCTTAATTGCAACACTGGCATAAAAACGACTTCTTTGTTTTTAAATTCGACTAGAATGTTGACAGAATTTATGCAGCCTCTTTTTCAATCTTGAATGTAAATTATCAAATCACTGTCTAGTTTAAAATTTGTTGGGGGCGTTTCAATGTAAAATAAAACATATTTTATATATCAAGCACTTCATAAAATCTTATGTCTTCATGTATATAATTTGAATTAAGATGATACTGAACTAGATCAAATAAATGTAACAGAGCACTATCATACTACCACAGACCTTGACACCCTTTTCAAGACAATATTTGACAACTCTTTCCATTCTTTCTCCCTCCTTATTTTTTAACCCTCAGGACAAGCAAGATTAAAAAGGAAACAAAGAACTCAAGGTCTCCTAGGCATGTTAGAAAGACCACTGAAACTTGATCAGCTTTGCAAGACTCCCATCCCACACATGGCACTGACCGATGCAAGTTCTTCAAAGATGCCCTTTCCATCAAGTACTATCATTCTTCCACCTATTGGTCAAGATGTTGACACTTCAACTTCAGGATACAATCCAAGATCAGAGAGGGAGTTGAGGGAGACAAAAAGAATTGAACAAGTGCGCATGAAACCAGCAAAGAGGACGAATCAGGCAAAAAAGAGTTTGAAAACCAAGAAGGTGCAGAAGGAAAAGTTGAAGCCGAAGGAGATGGATGTGAAACATGAAGGAACAAGTGATGGCTTAGAGGATGGTGGTGATGGAGATCCTCAAAATTACATTGACGAAAGCAATTCTGATTCTAGTGATGATGACAAAGATGACAACAGCGATATGGGATGGACAGATGCTGATGATGATGAGGAGGAGGAGGATGATGAGAGTGAAGGAGGTTTTCTTGTTGCTAGTCGAGTGAACTCACAAATGAGAAAATCCGCCTGCTCTGTCATTCAATTTTCAAGAGCTTCTGGTTTTACGATGAGCTCAGTTGAAATTAAGATGTCTGGAGGTGATAGAGATGATGATAATACTTATGACGATGATGATGATGATGATGATGATGATGATGATGATGATGATGACGATGACGATGATGATGATGATGAGGATGATGATGAGGATGATGAGGATGGTGATGGAGATGATAATGAAGACATAGGAGATGGTGACAATGACAGCGAAGATGACAATAGTTCAGATGAAGACCATGAAGACCATGATAACGATGATCAGCTCAACCATGATATGGATGTTGAAGACATGGAAGATGACACAATAAAAGATTCTGATGACGAAGAGGATGAAGACATGTTTGTGAGAGTCAGTGACTATGGCGAAAGTGAAGATGACACAATAAAAGATTCTGATGATGAAGAGGATGAAGACATGTTTGTGAGAGTCAGTGACTATGGCGAAAGTGAAGATGAAAATGAAGAAGAGAATACCACTGCTGCAGGTGACACTGCAACTGAAAATATGAGTGAAACTGAGGGGCTAGATGATGATGATAATGGTGATGATGATGGTGATGTTGGTGATGACAGTGATGATGATGGTGATGATAATGATGATGAAACTGGTACTGACGTCGAGGGTAATGATAAGAGTGAATGTGACAATGGCTCTGATAACGATCAAGAGGATGACAAGACTATCTAGGCTACTGAAACTGATAGTATATGCACGCCAAATGTCATTATTTGTTAATGTTGTATACTAGAGAAAAACTGTGATTTACAATTAATACAATCACTTATAAATAAGAAAGAACTGATTGTAGTGTAAACAATGACTATCTAGGAAGTAACTTCTGTCTTTGTTGACAATAATCATAATCACCTACAGTAACGGTAATCATAATGACAATGGGAGGTCCTAAGGTAACCAATCAATTAACCAATAATTAAGGGAAGTGACCAAGGCCACTCGGCATTCAGTATGTCTGCTCTGAGCCAGAATGTCAGTAGAGAACAAGCTTTTTGAGTATACCAATACTATAACCACCCTCACAATAATCAGGACAATGGCAACAGAGGATAGTATTTCTTCAAGAGAAGCATGATGAAAAGCCACAAACGTTCAGGACTGAAAACTTTTGCAGATTGCAAAAATTCAGTGTTGTTCTTTCATGGCAAGAAACTTTCGCGGATCCGAACCACTCCCAAAATTTGAAAAAATTTCCCCTTGAAATTGTGTGGCTTTACAGTATTCCTACATTTCATTACATAATAATTTGTTGCTCTAATAGTTGAATATCAGTACTAATAAATGACAAAATAAAGCTGACACAATGTAGCAAATACTAGCAATGTAGAAAGAGGGGGAGCAACGGGGAGAGGGGGAGGGAAGAGACTTGTATTGTAATGTCAACACTGCTCTTCTGCTAGACTTGTGGACTCTCATGCCATTCCTTATATCAAATTCTTTGCTTTATGTATATGAAGATTGTATATAATGTCATGATTAAAGTGTATTGTTATATTACCTTTAATCTAAGGCTTCTATCACTGTATATGAAAAATATTTTTGTAACAATTTAAAGAATTAAATATTCATGCAACAAAGATTTTCTATGCAATCACCTTGTTAAACAGAGTTCTCTTTATCAATAAAAGTTTGTCCTTTAGTGTCCTTACACAACCCCTATGCACGTTTACATATACACTTACATTTATACTTGAATAATATTCATAACAATCACATAAAGGTTTCACACTGACATCAACAGACATTGCAATCATAAATAAAAATAAAAACAGATTTCAATTTTTAAAAATCCATGAAATATGTTTCAATTTATCTGACATCCATAATAGAATATATTTACTTTATTCACAAAAATATGAGAACATGAACATCTAAAAACTAAAGAGCACACATAACAAATACAAAAAAAGCAACATAAACAAGTGTCTAATTACCTGCCTTCGCAATTCATCATAAAAATGCTTAAAGGTACAACACACGTTTAGCAAAATATACTTAATGAAAAACAAAACATCACTCATTTTAGGCAAAGAGAAATATTATGGTATTATATTAAGATATGAAGATTGAACATCAGCAAATAGTTGAACAGATACAAAAAAAGTTGGAAATTTAAAGGAGAGACACACGACTTGACAGATACATTCAACACTAGTGAGAAAGAGAAACAAAGAGAGGGCAGGAGCGTGAGAGAGAGAGAAAACAAATATATCGTCGCGCGGGTGGCAGAAGGGCGTTAGCACTAAATCGCCTCAAACTTTTATAAAACTGACTTATTTACGAGAAAAAAAATGTGGCCGTGTTCTACTATAACATTTCTATTAGTCTCTTAAGTTTTAGACCAATTTTCAGCACGGAAAGTAGTTTAAATATAAAACAAATCTTTAAATGCAAATAATTTGAAAAGTAGATTTCGAGTCGCTCGCGCGCTTACGCCCTTGTGCCACCCGCGCGACGATATGTGTACCGGGGGTATGTCAAATGAGTAAGACATTTTGGCTAGAGAAAAAGTGTGAGAGAGAGAGAGAGAGAAAGCAAGCAAGAAATGAAAGATATGTGTATGTCATCAGATGAGCAAGTAAGAAAATCTGGCAAGAAAGAGAAAGAGAGTGAGAGAGAGAGAGAAATGAAAGATATATGTATGTCATCAAATGATGAAAGTACGAAATCTGGCAAGAGAGAGAGAGAGAGAGAGAGAGAAAGAGAAAACAGATAAGAGAAAAGAGAGTGAGTAGGTGAAAGAAGAAAAGATTAAATGGGGCAAAAAATGGTTGAACAGAGAAAATAGTCAAAAGAAGTGGCAACATACATAATAATAATAAGCACCAGATGTACATGGACCTACCTCACATCCACTTCTCCAGAATTATGCATAAGAAACGCGCCCTCCTGTGTTTTCATTCTCATAAGGTATGATTGAAGCTTTGGTCTGTAAAGAAAAAACAAACATAAAACATGAGGTTGGGACATTATTTATAGGCAGGGTGGCCCATTAGCAGGCCCCCCCCCCAAATGAAATCCTCTGAATATAATCAGCATTTTGAAGTGAATAGTGACTAAGAATCATCAGAAGAATTATTTACTATTATTTGTATTAAGTTGAATAACTTTCATGAAATATGAACAAATAACAAAAATTGATTTATTAATTCTCATATTAAGTTGTGAAACATAATCCAAGTCTACTGACCTAAAATGACCTTTGACCTTGACTTTGTGACCTGGAATTTGTCTCATATGATTTGTGATACTTGATAACCCTTGTGTTCAAGTTTCATGGAATAGGAATGTATGCTTTCAAAATTATGATAAAAATTCAAAATCTTAACCTTTGGTTAAGTTTTGATGTTCATGCCACAGCATAGTCTAAGTTTATTGACCTGAAATGACCTATGACTTTGACTTTGCGACCTGAGATTCTACTCACATGATTGGGGATACTTTATAACCCCTATATTCCAGTTTCATGAAAGAGGAATGTATACTTTCAAAATTATGTTAAAAATTCAAAATCTTAACCTCGGGGTAAGTTTTTGATGTTGACGCTGCCACCGTTGCCACCAGAAAAGCGGTGCCTACATGTATGTCTCGCTTTTGCGTTGCGGGCGAGACAAAAATTAGTAAATTTTTCTAATGGAGGTCCATATTGGCAAGGGTCACGTTTAGGGTTAGGGTCAGGGTTAGGGTCAGGGTTAGGGCCAGGGTTGGGGCCAGAGTAGGGTCATGTTTAGGGTCAGGGGCATTGTCAAGGCCAGGGTAGGGTCACATTTAGGGTCAGGGTTAGGGCCAGGGTAGGGTCATGTTTAGGGTCAGGGGCAGGGTCAAGGTCAAGGTTACCTGTGGGGTGAGGTATTCTGCAGTTGTTCTAAAATGTTTTTAAAAGAAAACCCTAGCGATAAACTTATGTTCCATTCAATCCTTCAAATTAGCCAGTTCTCACCTATCAATGATGTTATATGCTTCTTCTGTTCCTAGAGTACTAAGGGCGAGCACTGCAGCATAGGTTGGGGCTAGATGGGCAATTTGGCCTGGTCCACCTGGACAGTGATAAAAAATACAATGTAATATGTTCCTAGAACTTGTGTTTGTGCTAGTTACAATTTCAATTTTCTCATGACTATTTGGAACCTCAACCAAGGATTGAAACAATGTATGTAACAATAAAGCAATGATTTTTTATATTTGATTGAAATATGCCAAATAACAATTGCAACAATTTTAATTATTTTCTCCAATACTGGCAAAAGTAGCATCTGAAGTGGGGCACTAAAATTAAATACACAACTATACATCAATTGTGCTTACTAGAAAGTTGTAACTTGACCGCCACTAATTTTGTGCTGTAAATTCAGGAAATACAAAAAAGTTAAATGCCAAATTAGGAACTGCAAATGTCCCAGTAATGAGGAAATATTTTACGATTCTGCTCAAGTTCTATTAGACAACTTCTAAACAGCTGTTTTAATTTTCATTAGTCGAAATTTTCCTTCAATTTTGCCATTCCTTCCAAAATTTTACAAAAAATATTCACATCTACAGCTGTTTCAGGTTTCTCTGATAGTGTACAGGATTATATTCCACTTTCTCAATATAATAACACTGGTGATTGCTCAACTTGGCCTTTAATTTGTGATGAGCACTAGTGTTAAAACACTCAACATGGTTTCCGGGTTGCATATTCATGATGATATAAAAAAAAAAGAAAACAAATACACAACTAGCGTCAAGAGATCTAAAAAAGCATGTGTTACCAACATCAAGTACAAACAATAGAAGTGTCGCTGCATTTATTTCAAAGCATAAAGCTTTTACAGTTATCCATAAAACAGTTAGCTAATGAAAATCATATAAAATGTGACAAGGAAGTTTTCAACACCAGCCCATAGATTTTATTGAAAATTATGAACAGTGTAAAAACAAAATACTTTGCTGTTCATGGAGCACTGTTTATATGTAGTGTGGTAAATGTGTAATTTTTTAATGTATTTCATTATTTTGTTACCAGAGTTCTTTTCCGATATACCAGACCTCCTTTAGCACATTCTAGAAATGTTCCAGTGAATATTTGTTGATGCTCATGATACTAGTTCACAGCACTACGAAAGAGATACAATATCAAAATCTTAGTCCAAGGAGAGATAAAATTAAGAGTTTGATTTTTGGTTTTCTTACCTGCAAAACCTCCATCTGGACATTGACATTTGCCAAGGAATTGGGCAATGCTGCAAAGAGAAATAGGGTGAATGAGAAAGAGAAATACATTTTATCAAAGTATGAAATACTAGAAGTAACAGTAGATTTCTATTCACCCGTTTAACTTGGATAGTGTGTATACAAAATCACCATGTCATGACAGTAATGGTCTACTGACAATGTTGAAAATAAACAAAAGAATATCCAAGACACTTCAGTCGAGTCAACACGTCTTCGTGATCTCTCCTTACTCGAGAATCTTCCGTGCCTCTTGCACCTCTTGCACGGCACGTCACCTTTTATTCCGCCATCTCCAGGGGGCTGGCAGTCGACCAGTCACGACAACGAAGTTGGCTTTAGCAGTGCAGCTGTCACATGCTCTGCGTTACAGGGAATAAATTCCTACCAGGTCCCCATTTACTTCACCTGGGTGGAGTGTGGCAAATGTAGATCAATGTCTTGCCAAAGGACATTAGTGCCGCGGCGGGATCGAACCGCAGACCTTGTGATCGATAGTCCAGCGACGTATCCACTGGACCACTCGACCATGACACCTCTACTTAAGAAGTATAGAGTTAGGGTAAGGGGTAAGGGTTAGGGTTGCAATTGGGTTTTAGGTTAGGTTTAGGGTTAGGTTTAGCATTGGGTCCAGGGATGAAGTTAGGAATTTGGTTCGCGTAGGAAATTATCACAGAGCAATCGTCGCAGATGCGAGTGTTGTACAACCAATCAAAATAGTTTCAGAATACTTACCTCGAGGACTGTTCGGGGGTGAATTTTTCTCCTAAGAGTTCTAGACTGTGTACAATCCAGTAGCAAAGCCATGGTCGACTGGCATCCAATACCTCGTAGGACTCAGAGAGGTTACATAGACCCTTGTTGAGATAGGCAAGATGTTTAAATCGCTCTAATACAGGTCTGGAAATAGAACAGAAAAGGGGGAATTAAAATATTAACAACAACAAGAGTAACAATAATAACAAGAAGAATAATAATAACAATAATTATGGTAATAATGATAATAATAATACAGATAATAATAACAATAACAATGATAATGATGATGTAATGATAATGATGATAATAATGATAATAAAGATAAGTAAGATGATATTGATGATAATAGTGATGATAATGATAATGATAATAATAATAATAATGATAATTATTAAAATAATTATAATATACATAAATAAATATATATATATATAAATAAATGAATATAAATAAATAAATAATTTGAAAGTTTATATGGCACAATACCTTGTAAAGACCTTCAGTGCACTTCACAATCATTTTTTAAAATTTAACATAACATTTCAGAACCATATTTTACGATCACGATTCACATTATACTAATATTTATTTATTTCCAAACAGTTTTCAGTTATTAACCAGTTATTATGTTCATGCACGCACAAAAATGTGTACCATTTCCACAGGAGTATTCCTGCCATATGGGCACTGTGTAAGCTTATGGCATATCAAAATCATCTTTTATTGTCAGGATGAATAATGACTACTCTTACCCTTTATCCTCTGGTGCCAAATTCTTGATCCGAGCTCTGTACATGGCAAACTTGTTGTCCACTAGCTTTTCTACATCTTCCTACACAATATAACATGAGACAAAGCAATAGAATGTTCAGATTCTAAAATCTATCTTTTTCTGTTCATTCAAGTTGTAAATTCCAGTAATCATTACACCTAAAGTTCCATTTCAAATAGCGTGATATAATCCTAAATTATGCACATATATGTTTAAAAATCTATTATTATATACACAGAAGAGAAGTGAAATACAACGAAGAAGTAAAAAAATCATCAACAAAAGTCTTTCATGTTTCTTTTGTAAACTAATTGATTTTCTGCTCATCAACTTCTACTTGCACTCCTTAAAAAAAAGCTACTGCTGAATGCTTAAATCTTAATGAAGAGACTAAATAAAGAGACGTCTTAATGAGACCAGATCCTTTGTTGAACTGCTCTTTACTTCAAGAAATTCAGCAATAACAGATATAATGAAAAATAACTAGACTACATGTATACATAAATTCATAACGGTTTGGTCTCGACAAAATTATTCTGTCGAGCTGTCTTATTAACTCTTAATATACTAGACCGAAAGCTTCAGTCTCTGATATCGACGGTTGTTCCGCTGAGATTGCATCTGGCTCCTCTGACCGCCTCTATACATAGACTGAAGTACGGCGTATGGGGTAGTGTGCGGAACGAATGGTTCGGTTCGGCCGGACCGCGATGAATGAGATATGCAACGAGTTTTTCACTTTTACGTCTTCACATATTCATTTTGGCTGCAATATTACACTGAATATTATAACAAATAATAAATAACCCGGAAATATATACTTGACTTACGATAGCTTGCTCATTTAGATCCTAAATTAATGATTAATCCGAGAAAGTCTTGTAGTCAACATGATTTGTTGTCAGCCATCTTGGTTTGAGTTGATGAATATTCATTTTTTCTTTTCGAACGTCCAATAGCTACGTATGAGTCAGCCCGGCTTGAGCCGGTGATGTTTGAATATTCATAAGTCCAATATCAAACACGTGCTCTGATTGGCCATTGGGCTTGTTTTGGTCGGTTGACCCGAAATATATCGGCGGGTCATGTCATAGATTACCAGTTCGAATGCCGTTTCATGGTTCTGAGATAAAAATTGGATAATTCATATACGTAAGTCCGTAAATTTCGCATTTAGAAATAGGTAATAAAACTTATACAACTGTACATAGGAGAAAAAAATATTTGATTTCTATCTGATTTATAAATCAGAAAATTAGATCTAAATAAGGAAAATCGTGGGAGAAAGTTTCGGGTAACAAGTGCTGCACAATCGGCTCAATCTCTCCCCCCGTTGCGAGCCGTATTGGTTACCGTCTGTGTATGGGGAATGTCAACAAATGTCAGTTTTATTAAAGAATGACCCATACCAGACGGTTATTTCTGTCTATTAATATACTAGCTATGATAGATCTTATACTACGACAAATCAATGCATTACTTGATATGCACATCATTTTGTGGTGTCTAATTTCCACCTTCTCCTTCTTTCCTTTTCACCTCCTCCTACTCTTAGATCTCCTTCTTCTTCTTCTTCAAGTTCAACCTCTTCTCCTTCTTCAAGTTCAACTTCTCCTCCTTCTTCTTCTTCATTTCTTGTTCTTGTTCTTCTCCTTGTTTTTGTTCTTGTTCTTGTTCTTGTTTTTGTTTTTGTTTTTGTTTTTGTTTGTTTTTGTTTTTGTTTTTGTTCTTGTTCTTGTTCTTGTTCTTGTTCTTGTTCTTGTTCTTGTTCTTGTTCTTGTTCTTGTTCTTGTTTTTGTTTTTGTTCTTGTTCCTGTTCCTCGCTTACATACATATACATGATACATCACTAAAATAACTAAATTAATTTCTCAAATTTCACAACACACAAATCTCAACGTATGGGTCTACACAAAACTGATTATGAATATAAATATATCTTTGTTAGTCGATTATAACCCAATTCCTCAATTTCCAAAACAAACCTGTTGCTCAGATGTTGAAGTTGGAACCCCATCATCAAGAAAACGCTGATTTCCAAGCCAATCTTCTTTCTCAATGCATCTAGCTGCCTCCATTTTTAGACTTTTGTTAGCTTATTGTATCCGAAATTATAGAGCCGCATGTGTATGTACAGTATACATCGTACGCGAGAAGAAAGAAGCATTGAACATAGCTACAGGTACCGTATAGTACAGTATAGTACAGTACTATACATGCAGTCATCGCGCTCTGCTGCTCCGATCCGGAGGTACGGTCAGCTTGCCGCAAGTAAAGCTGGGAGGTCCTGCGCTGGCGGATCCAGAGCGATCCAGAAGCCCTGCCGAAACGGACTTGCCCCCTCTCTATTGCTATTGGTGACCCCTCCCAGGCGCGTAGCCAGGGGGGGGGCGGTCGCCCCCAAAAACGCCGGCCAAAAAAAAAAAAAAAAAAGAGAATGAGAAAAAAGGAAGAGGACGTAGGAAGAAAAAGGAGCACGGTACAACGAATCGTCATCTTTCTAATAATTTAATGAAACGTAAAAGCTTCCGCGCTTCGCGCGGGAGAAGGATTAAGAGTCGAGAACGGTATACAACGAATCGTCTTCTTTCTCTAATAAATTCAATGAAACGTCAAAGCTACCGCGCTTCGCGGAGGGGGGGGGACTGAATTCAGACAAGGATTAAGATCGGAGAAGGGTACAACGAATCGGCTTCTTTCTCTAATAATGTAATGAAATATAACGTCAAAGCTTCCGCGCTTCGCATGGGAGGGGGGAGGAAACTGAATTCAGACAAGGATTAAGAGTCGAGAACGGTACAACGAATCGTCTTCTTTCTCTAACAATTTAATGAAACGTCAAAGCTCCCGCTTCGCGGAGGAGGGGACTGAATTCAGACAAGGATTAAGATCCGAGAAGGGAACAACGAATCGGCTTCTTTCTCTAATAATGTAATGAAACGTCAAAGCTTCTGCGCTTCGCATGGGAGGGGGAAGGAAACTGAATTCAGACAAGGATTAAGAGTCGAGAACGGTACAACGAATCGTCTTCTTTCTCTAACAATTTAATGAAACGTCAAAGCTCCCGCGCTTCGCGGAAGGGGGACTGAATTCAGACAAGGATTAAGATCCGAGAAGGGTACAACGAATCGGCTTCTTTCTCTAATAATGTAATGAAAGGTCAAAGCTTCTGCGCTTCGCATGGGAGGGGGGAGGAAACTGAATTCAGACAAGGATTAAGAGTCGAGAACGGTACAACGAATCGTCTTCTTTCTCTAATAATTTAATGAAACGTCAAAGCTTCCGCGCTTCGCGGAGGGGGGAAATTCCCCCTCCCTGCACCCACCCCACAAGGGAGCGCGCTTCGCGTGCTGTAAGTGATTTGCACGTGGTCGCGTAGTCCCATATACATTTTTCTGTGTACAGTGCTTGTAACTTTTCCAAGACTGGGCCAAATTTCTTATTATTTTGATGATTCCAGAACCTTGCAGTACACACCAATACTTATATGCTAGATGATCAACCTTTTCTGATCGATTCCACAACGTTTCTTTCACAATGCAATCGCATGACCAGAACTGGTCTTTATGATCTTTAATCTCTACCATAATAGCTCTACTAAATATACATGACTCCCCCTACCTGCGTGGAAAATGACTTGTTCGACTTTCAAATTACCTACCCCCAGGTCAGAGAGAGAGAGAGAGAGAGATGGGGAAGGACCATGAGGACCATGAGGACCATGAGGACCTGTAGTGGCTGCATTTATTGGAGGGGTTGGAAGAGTGGCATCGTTCAATCAGGGGCGTCGCTAGACCTTTTTCAGTGGGGTGTAGAGGCCACCGATTACCGACAAAACTAGCCACCAATTACCGACAATTATATTAATGCTAATGTCCCAATATCAAAGCGCGCTCCCTATAGGGGTTGGGTGCAGGGAGGGCTGTTTCCCTCCAGCGGGAGGTGCGCAAGCTTTGTCGTTTCATTAATTTATTAGGAAAGAAGACGATTCGTTGTATCGTTCTCGACTCTCAGTATTCCTTGTCTAAATTCAGTTCCCCCCATCCCGCGCGAAGCGCGGAAGCTTTGACGTTTCAATTATTAGAAAAAGGATACCGTTCTCGACTCTAAATCCTTGTCTGAATTCAGTTTCACCCCTTTCGCGCGAAGCGCGGAAGCTTTGACATTTCATTAAATTATTAAAGAAAGAAGACGATTCGTTGTACCGTTCTCGACTCTTAATCCTTGTATAAACTCAGTCCCCCCTCCCGCGGGAAGCGCGGAAGCTTTGAAGTTTCATTAAATTATCAGAGAAAGGAGACGATTCGTTGTACTCGTTCTCGACTCTAAATCCTTGTCTGAATTCAGCTTCCCCCCTCCCGCGCAAAGCGCGGAAGCTTTGACGTTTCATTAAATTATTAGAGAAAGAAGACGATTCGTTGTACCGTTCCTGACTCTTAATTCTTGTTTCGCCCCTCCGCGCGAAGCGCGGAAGCTTTGACGTTTCATTAAATTATTAAAGAAAGAAGACGATTCGTTGTACCGTTCTCGACTCTTAATCCTTGTATAAACTCAGTTCCCCCTTCCCGCGCGAAGCGCAGAAGCTATGACGTTTTTTTTATAAGAGAAAGAAGACGATTCGTTGTACCGTTCTCGACTCTTAATCCTGTCTGAATTCAGCTTCACCCCTCCCGCGCAAAGCGCGGAAGCTTTGACGTTTCATTAAATTATTAGAGAAAGAAGACGATTCGTTGTACCGTTCTCGACTCTTAATCCTGTCTGAATTCAGCTTCCCCCCTCACGCGCGAAGCGCGGAAGCTTTGACGTTTCATTAAATTATTAGAGAAAGGATACCGTTCTCGACTCTAAATCCTTGTCTGAATTCAGTTTCACCCCTTCCGCGCGAAGCGCGAAGCTTTGACGTTTCATTAAATTATTAAGAAAGAAGACGATTCGTTGTACCGTTCTCGACTCTTAATCCTTGTATAAACTCAGTCCCCCTCCCGCGGGAAGCGCGGAAGCTTTGAAGTTTTATTAAATTATCAGAGAAAGAAGACGATTCGTTGTACACGTTCTTGACTCTAAATCTTAGTCTAAATTCAGTTTAACCCATTCCGCGCAAAGCGCGGAAGCTTTGACGCTTAATTACATTATTAAAGAAAGAAGACGATTCGTTATACTGTTCTCGCCTCTTAATCCTTGTATAAACTCAGTTCCCCCCCTTCCCGCGCGAAGCGCAGAAGCTATGACATTTTTTTTTATAAGAGAAAGAAGACGATTCGTTGTACCGTTCTCGACTCTTAATCCTGTCTTAATTCTTGTTTCCCCCCTCCCGCGCGAAGCGCGGAAGCTTTGACGTTTCGTTAAATTATTAAAGAAAGAAGACGATTCGTTGTACCGTTCCTGACTCCTTGTATCCTTAATCCTTGTATAAACTCAGTTTCCCCCCTTCCCGCGCGAAGCGCAGAAGCTATGACGTTTTTTTTATTAAGAGAAAGAAGACGATTCGTTGTACCGTTCTCGACTCTTAATCCTTGTCTGAATTCAGTTTCCCCCTCCCGCGCAAAGCGCGGAAGCTTTGACGTTTCATTAAATTATTAAAGAAAGAAGACGATTCGTTGTACCGTTCTCGACTCCTTGTATCCTTAATCCTTGTATAAACTCAGTTTCCCCCCTTCCCGCGCGAAGCGCAGAAGCTATGACGTTTTTTTTATTAAGAGAAAGAAGACGATTCGTTGTTACCGTTCTCGACTCTTAATCCTTGTCTGAATTTAGTTTCCCCCCTCCCGCGCAAAGCGCGGAAGCTTTGACGTTTCATTAAATTATTAAAGAAAGAAGACGATTCGTTGTACCGTTCTCGACTCTTAATCCTTGTATAAACTCAGTCCCCCCTTCCGCGCGAAGCGAAGCGCGGAAGCTTTGAAGTTTCATTAAATTATCAGAGAAAGAAGACGAATCTTAATCCTTGTCTGAATTCAGTTTTCCCCCTCCCGCGCGAAGCGCGGAAACTTTGACGTTGCATTAAATTATCAGAGAAAGAAGACGATTCGTTGTACCGTTCTCGACTTTTAATCCTTGTCTGAATTCAGTTCCCCCTCCCGCGCGAAGCGCGGAAGCTTTGACGTTTCATTAAATTATCAGAGAAAGAAGACGACTCTTAATCCTTGTCTGAATTCAGTTTTCCTCCTCCCGCGCGAAGCGCGGAAACTTTGAGGTTGCATTAAATTATTAGAGAAAGAAGACGATTTATTGTACAGTTCTCGGCTCTTAATCATTGTCTGAATTTTCAAAAATGTTTCTTTCTCCAATAAATAGTCACAGTTCATATGGAAAAAAAATTGCCGGCCGACCGACATATTAATACATCTCACCGACTTCAAACTTCTGCATTGATATAGTACACGAGGATCGAGCAAGAATACCGACACACCTGACCCGACACAGCAACATTTTCTATGCGTATCTTTCTTGCTCCCTCGACGAGGCGACTCCACCCAACAACCCCCTCTCTCTTACTCCCACCCCTCCTCTCTCAGGCTCTTACCCCTTCTCCCTCTCCTCTCTTTCATCCCAGTTTCTTTTGTTTCCCTTTTCTCTTTTTTTTTTCCTTATCTCCTTTTCTTTCTTTTCCTTTCTTTCCTCTCCTTCCTCTTTTCTTTTTCTCTTTTTTTCTTTTCTTTCCCTTTCCCTTTCCTTTTCCCCTCCCCTTTTTTCTCATTTTTCCCGACGGCAGCGCAATTTTACCGACAATATCCTGACAGGTGGGGGGGGTCGCACCCCCCCCCCCACACCCCCCTCTAGCGACGCCCCTGCGTTCAATCCCAATCTTGTCTTCTTCTTTTTTTTCTCAGAAATATACGCCATCGAACTCAGATCTGCCTCTTGTTCATGTTGATTTGAGGCAAGGAAGTGATTGACCCTGGCCCCCACCGACCCAGCCCAAATCCCCCCCCCCCCGCATTCCTGTCCCCCAAATCTCCGGTAAAGGGGTACTTTTCGCGCGACAAAGTCCGGCCCGAGAATTGTATTTTAAAAAGGGGGTGTATTTGACTTTTCACCCGGAGATTTCTTTAAAAGGCCGGGGGGTGTTTTTTCTTTCTCTCTCTTTGGACTCCTGAGAAATTTTAAAAGGGGGTCATAAAATGTATTGAATATCACAGATATGGAGGTACATTAAAAAAAAAGTGACCTGCCAGTGTCACAAAATAATGAGGTATCAAAATATGCTCATCTGACCGTGTTTTAATACCTTAAAACCCCTGATCTTACGGGAGCTCTGCCCCCTGGATTCCACCTAGCCCAAAGGCGGGCCCTTGGATGCTAATCTGTACGTAATCTAAATGCATAAAACTCCTGAATTTCCGGGGGCTCCGCCCCTTGGAGCCCACGCCAATTTGCCGGTGTCACAAATAAATTATCAAAATAAGTTCATCTGACCGTAATTAAATGCCTAAAACCCCTGAACTTCCGGGGGCTCTGCCCCCTGGACCCCACCTAGGGCCCTAAGGCGGGCCCCTAGATGCTCATCTGACCGTAATTTAATGCTTAAAACCCCTGAGCTTCCGGGGGCTCCGCCCCCTGAAAGTGAGGGCCAATTAGTGACCTGCCAGTGTCACACATTAAGGTATAAAAATATGCTCCTCTGACCGTAATTAAATGCCCATCGCCCTGCTCATCGCCCTGAGTCCATCGCCCTGGGCTCCGCCCCTTGACCCCCGCCGGGGCTTTGCCCCTAGACCCCACGCCGATTTACGCTACGCTCTACCTGATCGTAAGTAATTTAGCCCTACCCCCAACCACTTTGAAAAACGTTCAGCAGGGCCCTCATGTAAGAGTGGTGGTGATGCGGATTTTTTTTCTTCTGCCCTCCCAAAAAAACGATTTTGCTCATTACGCCACTGCTTTTGTGGTCACCATTACGTACCAATTTTTGCTCGCACAATTTCAAATTTGGGCTCCCCCTAAGAAATCCTGGATCCGCGCCTGCTATTGAAATAAATGTAGATGACAATGCCTCAATCCATGCAGGGCTCAACACCAACTGTTTTATAAGGGGGTCTGGAATGAACGATTTAGTCTGTTTGCGATAACTTCGCGACATTTTTTTCTCCTAACCCCATGCTTTCATGACTTTTAAAAGCCCCGAGTCTGGGCAAAGAATATGTTTTGGAATCGATCAGAAAAGGTTGATCATCTAGCATATAAGTATTGGTGTGTACTGCAAGGTTCTGGAATCATCAAAATGATGAGAAATTTACCCAGGCTTGGTAAAGTTACAAGCACTGTACACAGAAAGATGTATATGGGACTACGCGACCACGTGCGCGATATATATTCGGTCCCAATTGATATAATAATTTACCAAATATATCAATTAGTAGGCGGTTTCCCGACTTTCCCGGCAAAATTTGTACCATCACGTATTAGTCAAAACATATTCTTTCACATGATTGGTAATGAGAGCTTCCGTTTCAATTTTTTGAGAGAGGGGCGTTTCCAAAACTGGTCTTTATCTATCCAATTTCAAAATTTCCCAAAACTTTGCATTACCTTTAATATGACGCTGGAAGCAGTTAAATCATGAAGCTTTTGGTATATCTATCCCATGATGAATACAATGTGGCATAGGGATATTATTCGTGTGACAAATAAAGGGTTAAACCGCGGATGAACTACCTACTATCGGTAGTATATCCATGTTTGTACATAGACCTACATTGCGTTTAGTCAGCTTATGAAGTCTTTCTCAATGATTATTTGCAAGATATGATTTATTTGTTGGTTTTGAGAGTTTATAATTTTAGCGTATGTATTCTTTTAATTTGGTTAATTTGTTATTCAGATATTGTATTTGGGAAAAAATTCAGAAATAAAATGGGAAAAAACAAACTTTTGTTTCTCCCTTTTTCCCTTCTGTTTTTCGGTTGTTTGAGAGAGCAGGAGAGAGGGAGGGAAGAGAGAGAGGGAGGTAGAGAGAGGGGGAGAGTGATAGAGAGAATGTGAGTGTGTTTATGTGGGTATGCATGAGGAGACATGAAAATCTCTACTACTATTCCCAAAATATCACCACCACCATCACTATTAACCACCTGTATCATCTAGTACGTTTACATGTGCTACCTATCCTCTTCCATTAATTATCTCCACCACCATTACAACTACTCCTACTACTTTTCCAAAAACTATACGACCATGATCACCACCACCACCAACAACAACCATATACTGTTCTCCTGCGGCTATATTTGTAAAACTATACAACCATGATTACCACCACAACACCGCCACTACCAACAATACGAGAATCCACTTCCATTACTACCATCTGTGAGCAAACCGCCACCACAACCATCAATTACAACTGATGTACTGATGTGCTGGTATTTGCAAAACTATACTCCTGTGATCATCACCACCACCATCCTGATAACTACAAGCAACTTCTAATACTAGTACACGTACTACCATCCCTTCCCCTGGGATCCCTTCCACGAATTATCACATGCCCACAATGCAATAATCACCACCAACCCATCACAATTATAACACACAGTACGGCCATGACATATTACGACTGTTGTCTCACATAAACCAGGAAGATGATTGTTCTCATCTTCCTGCATAAACATGGTCGCAGAGAATACTATTGAAAGGTGTGAACATGATAACAATGTAATCCAGGGCTCAACACCAAGTGTTTTAAAAGGGGGTCTGGATTGAAGTTTGTACAGTCTGTATGCATGTGCCCTACATAAAAATTGAATTTTTAATTATCTTTTTTTTTAGTGGGGATAGACCAAGATTTTTGGTGCCCGTGTGCCCTGGGTACCTGTAAGTGTCTAGCCCTTTCTAATATGAACATGATTTATATAGGTTATACAAAAGAGTATTGAATTTACCCTATTAAGTTGAGTTTCATCAAAGTCTACGTGATCGTGTTTTATAATGAATCCCAACATCATCAACAAAAGAATATATTAAGTTCTAACAACATAGCTTGACTTCAAAGCACAGTATATCATATACATGTACCTTGCTGCTTTTGTTTAATAATTTGATAAAGACACATAATCAGTTTTTCAACTCTCCCAGAGCAAACAAGTGGTTTACAAATATAATGTATACCTAGTCCTTTAGGATTGATTTTGTTCACGAAAACCTCAATATAGTGTTCTAGGTTAGTACTATTAGTAAGCAGTAGGAGAAAAAAATAAGCACTTTATATGAACATTGATTTAATGACATTTTGTTGTCTTTTCTTTGGAGCAGCAGTTTGACCATTTCTACAATTGCAATTAAATCTTAGTTTGTAGAGTTTCTAACACAGATTTTACAAATAATATATGTGAATAGAAATGAGGAAAGAGCTCCACCTTGCACTGTTTTTTATCTGAAATTCATATTCATATAAGAATGAGCTGAATTACAAATCTGTATATTAAATAAGTCTATACAATAAGACAAACAAGATTAATAACAACAAGAAATATCATCATGAAATTCCTTAAACATTCTTTCTAAATAAAGGACGGTATTCATGGACATGCAAATGTTTGATATACAATGTATATAGCAACAAATACTACTTTAGAGGATAACAAAAGAAAGAATAGAAACAAATAGACAACATGCTGACAGGAAATTTATTTCCAACTTTAAGTACATAATTATTATGCTCATCCAGCAATAGGCCATTTTTGTAATATATTTTATTTTATGCGTTTTTTCTTTGTTAAGTGCCTTGTTACAAATTATGCCGTTCACCTGTCACAAATACTTGTATATATCAATAATTGCGTTTTTTGTTCTTAGGCCGGGCAAGCCATGTCCGTCCGACCTAGCAACTACTAATTTATGCAATTTTAATTATGACTATTCAGACAAAAAAACAAGTGAATGCGATAGCATACGCTACCATGCATACATTTCAATACATTTTATAAATGGTCTATTCCGCACATATATTCTTTATAGAAATGAGCAGTATTTGCAATACTTGTTGACAAATTTACCTTTATTTTGTTTTAGTTTTAGTACATGGCATGCACATCTGAAGAATAAAAATTGATCCTCACCTCAAACTGAATAATATTTATTCATTCTATTGTTCCATCTATCACATAAATCATAATGACTGACGTGCACTATGGGCTGTGCCAAGCTAATATACAGGTACCGGTTAATGCTCCCACTAATATTGATACATGTTCTATGAACTTGTATTGCATACTAATCTATTTGTTTAGGGTGCATAATTATGTTACAGTAAACAATTATACAGCGTACATAAAATACCTCATTTGGACACTTGATCTCATAATTTTTCCATTGTTCGGTGATATAGATTTCTTTCATCAATATAAAGATAGGAAGACAACATACAATCTGACTAGCACAGGTTGTTATCCAAAAGGAAAAATACAATATATAGATTTTACAGCGAGTCTTGCATTGGCAGTGTTTGTATTCAATACAGTGCTTTAATTCTCAAACAACAATAATTCCATTCAGACATATTCATAGCAAGCTGTGTCATAACATTAATGGCTAATGACAAGAACTCCCATGAAATTTGAGTATTTGGGGTTGAAGTCTTCAATTTAGTAGATTCTATATAGCTTTCAGAGCTAAACAAAATAGTATCTTTTCAAGAAATTTTTGAAAATGAAATTGCATAAAATGACACCAGGGAATAACTCTGTAGTATAGCAGATCGTAATTCAAAATTTTATCAAAGATTTTTTAATACACTTTTCATAAGATGGAGAAAAAGAGAGAGAAAGAGAGAGAGAGAGAGAGAGAGAAAAACAAGTTTAAACCATAATACAACTTAATTATTACAAAAGTGCAGCTGTAATGCAGCATAATAACATAACAAGAATAACATTTGTGAATACGTCTTACTACACAATGTATTTGTTCAATTGAATTGTAAATATTAAAACACCGATATCCATATATGAAGTATTTGTTTACTTCAAGGGTTTAGAACATCTGAGGGTTTGCGCCATATGAAAACAATGAAGAAAAGAAAAAACCGCGCCTTTCTTCATTATAATCCACGATTGACAGTATGGAACGCCAAAATGGCAAACTTATTTGATGACTAAAATCGAGTTGATGATGACTCAAAAGCAGTTAATGATGACTTAAAATGAACTGGTGATTACCTCTGAATGAAATTAAAAGCCTTCATTAAATGAAACGTTACTGTCACAAAATTAAAACAAACCGTCAGCAAATATGTGTAAGCCGTTAATTGCCCCTTTGGCGTTCTATAGAATCGTGGAAAAACCCAAATAGCCGATATATACATTATGGTGTGAAACTTTTGTTGCTGAAAGGTAATCAATCCTTTTTACGTAAACGTGAGAAGAAAAACAGCGAAACAAAAACTAGCAACAACGCACACACAAAGCAATCATATTTCTTGATATTGGCATTATAGTCAAAATATTTACTCAACATTTTCTCTCACGTTGACTCCATCACACGGACAAGGGAGTGTCAATCTTGGAATCCGCCCTATTATTTTTTATATGTTAGTAGAAATTGCACATCGCTTTTTATATGAAGGATGTACAGTACATTTTCTTTAAAAGTTCTTGGTACGCTTCACATTTAGAACAAAATAAATGATTTAATTTTTACGATTGTATGACTGCCTACTAAATGTACAATCAATAGCGTATCTTCGGGAGAAGGCGCCCCAGGCTGCAGCTGAAGGGGCGCAAGACGCAAGGGTAGGGGTACAAAAGGGAGCAAGAGAAAATAAATAAAAGGAGGCATATTTAAGCATTAAAGCATTAAAGGTTTTTTAGGGATTAATATGCGAAAGTTTAATAGATGATAAATACCCGAGAGATAAAGGATGAAATAAAGCTTTCTAAGATTTAAAAAAAAAAAAAAAAAAAAAGTTTAAAAAAATAACAATTCAACTTCTTTTTAGTGATGGTTCCTGGAATAATAACGTGTTTTACGTAGTCATTTACCCCCTCCCTGTAGGTGTGCCAGCCTAATTATCATAATTTTTTGCACAAAAATGTTGTTCGATTCGATAGTTACTGTGGAATATAATTAAGCTTTAAGCTTAACAAGTCCATTTGGAAGGGGCAGTGCTTTCGTAAAACCTGCAAACCAAAAAAAAAAGGGGGGGGGCTTAAAAGATCTGACCAAGTCTTTAAAAATTGCTTTTATTTCTTGCCCTTATTACTGGACTTGATATAAATATGCGCAAGACTTGGGGCTTGAAAGTCACGACAGGGCGCAGTCAGATAAAAAATGCCCCAAAGTTATCACAAAGAAGAAAAAAAAGAAATCCACCCCGGTTATTTTAAGGGTTAAAGGTATAGACCAATTTTGGAAACGCCCCCCTCTCAAAAAATGAAATGGAAGCTCTTATTACCAATCATGACTGTGAAAGAATATGTTTTTACTAATACGTGATGATACAAATTTTGCCGGGAAACCGCCTATTAATTGATATATTTGGTAAATTATCATATCTATCCGGACTGGATAGATATAGGGTAGTCCCATATACATCTTTCCAGAACCTTGCAGTACACACCAATACTTATATGCTAGATGATCCACCTTTTCTAATCGATTCCACAACGTTTCTTTCACAATGCAATCGCATGACTAGAACTGGTCTATACCTTTAAGCCCGATGCATATAAAGCGTTATTTTGACCCCCTTTATACACCGCTACAAATAATTTGTATTTCAATGCATTGTTTTTCAATTCTATGGGAGTCTGTGAAGAAGGGCGCAGGGTTTTTCTTTCTGTCTTTTTCTTCCTATATTCACGTACAAAGGGTTTATGGCCTTCCAGGCTTGTTCCAGCAACAAAGGGTTCCCACCGAGATGTCTATATTAGATCGGTAACACATCTAAAAGAAGATCATAAATATACATGTTTGTGACGTCATGTCTGAATCATAAATACGTGTGTGACAGACAGGGGCGGATCCAGCCGGCGGCAAGGGAGGGGGCCCAACTTCTTTTTTTTCAAAAGAAGGGTGTTTTTACCTGTTTTTTTCTAGGGGGGGCCCGGGCCCCCCCCCCCTGGATCCGCCACTGGCCTGCGCAGGACAGTAGGGAGAAAATCTCACCATTAATGAAGGAAAAAAAGGACAAAAGCAAACACAAGACATGTGTATTGTATTGTCTCTGACAAAAGGGAGCATATCATGCAGGTGGGAAACCTTTGTTGGTAGAAGGCCATCTATCTTTTGTGAGTGGACATGGGAAGAAAAACAGCGAAACTGAAACAAGCTTTAACACCCACACACAAACGCCCCTCCCCCCAAAAAAATCTGACAATAGTGAGCAAACATATTTGTTCATATCTGCATTTCAGCCACAATTTCTACTCGACATTTCTTTTTCACTTTTTGGTCCATAAGACGGACAAGGGATTATCATTTTGGAATGCGCCTCGTTTGATTTCTGTTGAATTTGCACATCACTTGAAGGGTAGATTGCAACTAGAATGACCACAGGTACAGTATAGTTGCCTTGGTACGTTTCACATTGAAATACAAATTATTTGATTTTAATGACTGTATGCTGGCCTGCAAAAAGTAGAATCAGTGGTGTATTTTGTTTTAATTTGTATTATTATTTATGGGGGGGGGGAGTGAGCAAGGGAGCACGTGCATCGGGCGGTGTTTGTAGTTGCGCCAAACGAAAGTAGGGTCCCCGAAAGAAAAGAAAAAATATATAAAAATTATCCGTTATTAAAGATTTTATTGGCCCCTATACACCTGCTAAATTGCATTAGAATTCGATTTTTTTGTTTTTGTTTAATGTTTAATATGCGAAAAATTTCTAAAGATCAGCCGCTTTGCTCTCTCACACTTGTTACTAGTATGCCGGGATTACATTTGGCCTGCGATTAGTCTACGGAGCCCGTATCCTGCCCGTATCCCCTTTTTCGTGCTGCCTCCGTATAGAGGCAGGAGGCGGCCGTGAGGTTTTCGTACGGATTCACGGGCTCCGCGGCCTCTACGATTTTGTTTCGCAGAAAGTTATACAAAATGAAAAATCGTAAGCCCGTAGTCCGTAGATATGTCGTAGGTGTCATTGCACAATCCCCGCACGGGCATCGCGCGGAGGACTCGCGCTGACCGCAAACGCACGATTTGTAGGTGAATATGGAGGCCAAAAAACGCGTAAAAACGGCACGGCTGCTGCACGGTCACCGCGCAACCTTTGCACGGAAGCTGCACGGGCTCCGTACGATTTCCGTGCGGAGGCTGCGGAAACTGCACGGTTACTGCATTGAAATTGCACGATTTCCGTACAATCTCCGATCAGCCTCCGTACGGATTTGCCCCGGCCTGCCCCCGAGGGCCAATACAAGAAATGATACGTTGCTCGTAGCCTTACAATAGAACAAAATAATAATCTTGAAAAAATACAACGTAGAGTATGTAAGATTATTTTAGGGCCTAGTTACATTACCTATTCTAATGCATGTCAAGTATGCAATTTACCAACTCTTGAGGAGAGGAGACTAGCACTTTGTAGAAAATTCGCAAAATCCCTTTCAAATCACTCTTTTTGTCAGACCTGGTTACCTCAGAAAAAAAACACTAATAAATCTCTTCGCCATATTCCCACTTACCAGCAATTTCAATTCAAAACAAAAAGGTTTAAAAATAGCCCACTGTCATTTTTAGTCGATATACTCAACAAAAGTTGAAAAGTTTGTTTAAAAAAGTAATACTTTTATCGCTATTGCAGGTTTACTGAGTGCTTGTCTCCTCCCCTCCCAAGTAGGCTGTTTTACATGCAGGTACCTATTGTAATCCTTTTAGCATGCTTAAATGGGCTTTTATGACACAATATGACATTTGTAAATGAAAATAACAGCTCATGCTTTTGTTGCATTTTTGATAACTTGTGCAATGTGCTTTTGGTTTTTAGTTACAGAATCCTATTTTTAATATTGCTAGTTTTTTTACATGTATATATCTCTAAATGTGTTATTTATTGTGCCTAACATGTAAACATGAATACTCCAGCCATGGCTGTCTTTCATGTAAAATTGTATTTGTATGAACCATGTTTGTGCTATAATAAAAACCATTTTTGAATTGAATTTGAATTGAATTGAAGTAAACACAAACATCGTAGCCCGTAGCCTCCTACGATGCCCCTAAAATCGCAGGAAAAATCGTAGACTAATTTATGTACGGCGCCCGGGGCAAATGTAATCCAGGCATTAATTGGGAATCTCATCGGTTTGCGCTCTCATAATAAGATGTAGTTTATAAGTAGTGTTGTAAACGGTTCAAAATTTGAACAAAATTTTTACGCTTTCATAAGGAGGATATTATAAAAGGGCATTTGTAAGGGTTCAACATTTGAAGAAGAAAACTAATCGGTTACCAATTTGAGGAACAAGTTAATAAGTAAATGATTTTAAAGTTCTTAATTCTTGCTACCGCATATAGCAATATACATTCCAATAATGCATCGCGCCTCCGATGCCTCTACGATTAACGTCAGATGATTCTAAAACACGTATTCTGCTGTAGCCTATCACGATATGCTGATAATTTATTATCTGCAAATCTTGCTCGATAGTTAACAATTTTGAACAATACACAGGCAGTAAGTAATTTTTTTTATTAAAAGTAATATACCAGCATTGGCAAAAAAACAGAGCTTGGAGAAATTCTCTCGAAAAAGTTTTCCAAGCCATGATTGTGCGCTATAGTCATTAATTTGAAAGAATTTCCCGTAATATACAGCAAGATTACATATTTGAATTTTACATCATTAGATATTTAGGCAAAACTATATTTTCTCATCCTTAGTCTTATTGACAGTGTAGCGTGAGTCCACTACTCTGTGGCTGGTGTTGGCCGGAAGTTCATGTGACATGTGTGTGCAAAAAAAAAGTATAAAAAAGGTGGTAACCACAAATTTACCTTT
This sequence comes from Mesocentrotus franciscanus, assembly GCA_037976565.1. Lineage (NCBI taxonomy): Eukaryota > Metazoa > Echinodermata > Echinoidea > Camarodonta > Strongylocentrotidae > Mesocentrotus > Mesocentrotus franciscanus. The sequence continues at coordinate 36,816,204 of CP137669.1, read as the reverse complement.
TTCTTATGCTCAATGGGGGGGGGGGGTTGAGTTTTTAAAAAAATATTTAAAAAATAAATCAGATTTTCACATTTCGGGGGGAAAAAGGAAGAAAATGTATGCTCCCCACATTTCAGGCCCCCCTTTTGGAAAATCTTGGATCCGCCCCTGGTATAGAAGACACCCTTGAAATCATTATTTAATCGCACAACTCTTCAAATATAAAAACATTAAATAAGGGTTTAATGATTTGAAAATTCGGTACTTAGATAGGTTGTGTCCCATTATAATAAACCTATGCATAAAACCCAAATAAAATAAATATTAGTTTTCATGGGTTTTTCTGTCAAGGTAGGCCTTCCTCTGGTATATTCCATGATGTTAATGTACTTATATACTTGACGAATATAATAATTCAATCAAAACAAGTGAAAATGCGATCATTACACAATAATATTATGCATCGTTGTTGCCTTCTATCTAATTTCTTAAAATGTATTTACTCTCCTTTTGCAGAATACCTGAGAGCAATGACTGGTAATTGAATATGATGGATACTTCAGACAGGAATAACATTAGTGATTGATATCTGCGGACAAAGATATTTTTGTTGAACAATATTGCATGGAGATAGATCGGATACGACTGGAATATTTTCATCAACAATAATAAACAGTGAAGATCAGTTAAGAGAATGGTGTGACCAGACCCAGTTTCAAGAAGTATCAATCTACTGACGTTCACTACAAAAAGGACTACGATAAACCTTTCAACTGCCCAACAGGTTATCAAATGTCTGACGGACTGTTTATATACCTTTTTTACAAGAGAAATAATTAACACCGAGTTTTGGCGCAGGAGAAATAACTCTCTAGCTTATATTCTCGAAAGTAGCCTATATCTTAATTTTATGTTTAAACCTTGAATAAGCTACCAAGTGTGAGTTTGTCCACCGGTCGTTGCCTATGAAATAAAGTAATTCCTGTAACTACATCACTTAATTTGGAAAAAAATCGTAATTACGAACGAGTTACCTGTATAGGCCGAGGAATAGTTTTGTCTTGTATCATTTCCTTGTCTATAATTTGACATTCTTTTAGTGAGTCAACTCCGATTATCAAAAATGGTCAAGCGTTCAGGAGTTTTTGAAATTAGCACTGTGATCTTTGTTCTCTTCTCTCTTACATTCATCAAGGGTGATATTACAAGAGTGAGTGCTATTGAAGGGGGAGAGATAGGACTTAATTTCAGTTACCCTTCTGAATGTACACGGGTCACTCTTAGAAATGGAATGAGAGCTCCGTTTTATGATTCAGCTAATCTAGAGTCATTGTCATTGCCCGAGAATCAAGAACTTGCGTTTCAAAATGAAAGTGAGAGCAACACATGTCTTCTCCAATTTAATATCAACCCTGTCCTAAGGTCTGATGAAGGCGGATATATTCTTACTGCATATGACGGTGATGGAAGTATCCTAGAGGATACAAGGGTTGGTTTGAGAGTTGATTATCCACCGGGTAAGGCGTCTTGCGAGTGGGGAGAGTTGAATATTGTCGATGACTGGGGCTCCATGCGGTGTAAGGCTCCTGCGGGGAGTATGCCAGGGCAAATTGCTTGCCATCAGAATGGAATAGGGGCACCACCAGCGGGTAAACTTAGAAATGGAGACAGGAATCTAGAGCAGAACATTTGGTTGAGGCGTTCTCAGCCTGCATTTTGTTGTGCTACAGTTGCTATAGGACAACCTGTTGAAAGATGCAAATGCAAGGACTACATATGGGATCCATGTAGCGACCTCACAGAGCCCTGTCCTGCTGCCATGGTTACAGCACATCACGAAGCTTCAACATCTTCCCAAAGTCCCATATCTATTCCAAGCCAAGAAGTAACACAGATTACAAAGAATAATCACTGGTCAAATGCTGAATTACACGTGGGTCTTTCGTGTGTAATTGGAATGTTCGTAATTATCATCATCGGTCTCTGTATCGCTCTCAGAATGTCTAATCGTAAAGCTTACCGAGTTAAGAAAAATGCGAAAATAACACACCCTCAACCAAATCATGTACATATGGAATATAAAAGTGTGGAGACAGCTGAAATGTAAATATGGTCAAATGTTGAATTACACGTAGGTCTTTCGTGTGTAATTTAAAAAAAAATCAAATCTTCAAAATAAACAAGGCTAGGCACACCCTAAACGCTTTTAAACATAATTTAATGTCGTTCAACTAAAATGCTAACCCAACGTGTACTTAAAGATTATTTCCAAACTTTCATTTGATCTGTATCGAAGAAGGGCGTTCTTTTAAACTGCGACCTATCTTTTGTTTTTTTAATTTATTAATCATAATTATGTTGTTTGACTTTTATGATTATTATAAAAAAAAAATTTTTTTCTTCTCTTTTTATAATAATATTGATATTCAGCTGGTCCCAATGGAAGACCAGTCGTGTCATGCCTGGCACAGCTGAATATGGGCAATCCAGCTGTTTCCTTTGTGTTTGTTTATATTTATATTGTAGATTTTTTTTTTAAAGTGTGTCAAATTTGGAAAATACCTCTGAACATTGAGTCTTTCAATTATCGCGCGATTAAAGTACTTCTTTATATTTTTAAAAGATTTTAGAAAGAATTGCATATAATGGTTTAAGGGATTTTTCATGTAACGATTATCTATTAACGGAAAATCAACATTTATTTTCTTTTTAAATGTTTCAACTGAAATAGCCCTAATTACTGCATTAAATAAATAAGAAGCTTCATACAGTTAGAATCTTCTGAAACTTCAGTAAAGTCTTAAACTATATTTATTGCAAGAATTACAATTTTACGGTATAAGAGCGCTTTCTAAACTTGTGTGTCACAAAATCGTGTGCGAAATGTTTTCTATAATGAAGCTTTATCTGATCCCCTTAATGTTTTATGTGGTGTACCCAAAGTGTCTGTTTTGAGGCCACTGTTAGTTTTTGTTTCTTTATCAATGACCTTCCTAAATGTTCTGATAAATTGAAATACACCTTTTCACGGTTAAGGGCGCCATTTTAGAGGTCAGGGGTTTACGCGTATATATCGCCCATGCAAATATGATGTGAGCGCACAGCGCATGCAGGCAGTGATGTCTTCAATGTTTTCAGATGCCTGCGCTGTGCGCTCACATCATATTTGCATGGGGCGCTATCTTAATTACGCGTAAACCACTGACCTCTAGAGGTCAGTGGGGTTAACATCTTTGTTTGTTCTTAAATTTGTTCTTAAATTAAGATGGCGCCCATGTCTGCGCATGCGCACTTTTGTAACCGTGAAAAGGTGTATTCAAACTTTTAGCTGATGATACCAAAATACTTATCTTAGACAATAACATTGAATCTATATAATTATGTTTTCAATTGTGAATCATAAAAAGCATCACAGTGGTTTAAATGTAATAAACTATTACTAAATATGGAAAAAATCAAATTTATAAACGTTTATATAAATAATCTTACTAACAATAATTTGAATACATTGATGAACTTCCATATCAAAATCTATAATGAAATTTTTGAGCCTGTAACTCACACAAAGTCTTTAGGAGTCTTAGACGAAATGTTTTCTTGGATTAATCATATTTCAGAAATTGCAAATAAAATATCTAAGAATGTCGGTATCATCAGCACACTTAGCCCTTTCTTGCCCAAACAAATTCTTTTAAATTTGCATAATATTTTCATTTAACTATATCTATATACATGCAGAATGGGCAAACACGTAACAAGCTAAGCTACTTACATTATTTCTCGTTCATGATTTTCATGATCGATACCACAGCTATGAACATGCCCTCTAGATTTCAGGTCTGCAATCCCGCTCTGACAGAAGGGAACATTTTTTGCCTAAGGTTCGCAGAATCGCTTTATAAGCACTTTGGTGACTGGCTCCCAGAGATGCAGAGCACGAATCGACGGTTGTGACACAGTGAAAGATTGAGAGACTTTAAATGCCGAACAGAAATACTGAGAAATAGCACTCTTCCTAATGCCTGGATTACATTTGCCCCGGGCGCCGTAAGATAAGTTAGTCTACGATTTTTTTGTGCGATTTGGGGGGCATCGTAGGAGGCTACGGGCTACGATGTTTGTGTGTACATTATCTACGAGCATCGTGCCATTTCTTGTATTGGCCCTTGCGGGAGGCCGGGGCAAATCCGTACAGAAGCTGCTCGGAGATTGTACGGAAATCGTGCAATTTCAATGCAGTAGCCGTGCAGTCTCCGCAGCCTCCGCACGGAAATCGTATGGAGCCCGTGCAGCTTCCGTGCAAAGGTTGCGCGGAGAAGGCGCGGTGACCGTGCAGCCGCCGTGCCGTTTTGAAGCGTGTTTTGGCCTCCATGTTCACCGAAAATCCATGCGTTTGCTGCACGATCAGCGCGAGTCCTCCGTGCGATGTCCGTGCGGGGATTGTGCAATGACACCTACGACATGGTTACGGACTACGGGCTTACGATTTTTCGAATTTGTATAACTTTCTGCGAAACAAATTCGTAGAGGCCGCGGAGCCCCGCGGAGCCCGTGAATCCGTACGAAAATCTCACGGCCGCCTCCTGTTTCTGTACGGAGGCCGCACGGAAAGGGGGATACGGGCAGGATACGGGCTACGTAGACTAATCGCAGGCCAAATGTAATCCAGGCATTTCTTGGTATAAGGACTCTAAATGAACATTTTTTCTGATGTCATTAATTTTGTTTGTCTGACATTTACTCTTGCTGTAATATATAGTGAAATGCATAAAATCCTTTGTGGGGCGTATTTCCCAGTGATTGGGCACATCATTTCGCTCATTTCCTTCTTATTTTATTTGCTTCCCCCTTTTGATTATACATAGTGTTTTCCTTTACAATTTCAATATTCAATTCAATTCAATTCAATTCAATATAAGCAAGACAAATGCACACTGAATGTACATGTATATTATGATGAAATTGTTATTTATCAGCATAAATGATGTGGTTCGTAGTATTATAACCTACATGTATATTGTAAATATATTGTGACTTGTGTAATAATTAATCATTGAATTTTGTAATCAATTTTCAATTATTTAATATTTAATTGTGAATTAATATTTACATTTAATAGCATGATTGAATTTTTTATACGATTATGACTGGAATATGAATGAATTCACACCGATCACCAAGGATTTTAGCCAGTGCAAATTGTTTTTTTTTTATCAACAAATTTTGATATTCTTCGCGAATTTGCAATATCATTCACATTATTTCTTAAATCACTATGAAATTCAATTCTAATATTTCCAATATTTTCTACCAATGACACAAAATCAACTTTTCGGCATGTCAAATTCGTAATAGTAATGGTTTTAATATTAATTCCAATAGTATATTTTCAGAATGTTTCAGTTAAGATTTTAATTGCTTATTAATCAAACTTAACGATAGTTGCAATCATTATTGTAATTTGATCACTTTTATTTGAATTTCATTGTTGAATGCTTGGACTGTTTTAATAATTATTGTATAATTGCTTTTATCATGTATATACATTGTAAACTGTTGTAACCATTGCAATTCAGTCTTTGGACTGCGAGAACGGATAATATTCAATAAAATCCTTCAATATTATGTACATGTATTATTATCATTTCGACATCATGCTCCAGTTGTCTGAAATAATCTCCCTACTGAAATACAGTCTATAAATTATTTTAACACATAAATGAAAAGATAAGAAAGTTGGTTCTAATACACCTACCCCCTGGACAACCACTCCCAGATAACCACCCCTAGGATAACCACCCTCTAGGACAACTACCCCCTAGGGCAACCACCCTCCTGAGGCTGAGGGTGGTTGTCCTAGAGGGTGGTTATCCTAGGGTGGATGTCCAGGGGGTAGGTGTCCGGATACGAATAAATTTATATTAACATCTCAGTTAATGTTAATCATGTTATATATATATATATATATATATATATATATATATATATATATATATATATATAATTATATAATATATATACTGCGTTGTGTATCCTGTGAAGGGTTTGTGTGGGTATATCATGTTTTTTTTTTAATGTTGTTGATGTTGTTATGTTATGATACTTATTATAAAGTTATATTGTACACCAATTCTTATCGTGAACTAAAAATTACGTCCAACATGTATTGCAATAAAGTTTATTTTGTTTTGTTCGGTTGGCCGTCTCATCAAACCCCCACTTGGTACTTTATGGCCATCCTAATTCCCATTATACTGGGTTTTAAAAAATTGTAATGTAGTATAATGTTTATTTTTTTAACACTCATATACATGACATTGTATATCTATTTTATGTATTTACCTATGTATTTGCTGGAATTGAATTAATGTGCGGTCATTACACGATTGTCTGCCAGTAGGTCAATGTATAGGGTATTAATGAGTTCTGTCAATGACATTGGACTTCGAGATAAACTATGTCAAAGTATTGTAGAATATTATGTTGGTTGTTTATACGAGCAAAATATTAAAAAAACTAACGAAAACGTGTTAGAAAGCACATTCAGTGAAAAGTGGAAGTAACATGCATGCACTCAGTTGCTTTCTTCACATCTCCTCACGGTTGCTCGTTTGCCACATGTGCAAAATTGCATAAAACAAAAGCCTCGCTTTGTGCAACACAACGGCCTGATTTTGATTAACTCCATGAAAACCTTTTTAACATCAGATTAATCTTTCACCGGAAGCAGTTAAATCTTGACGCCTTTGGTTATGATAAATATAATGTGACGCAGGAAGATCATTTTGTGTGGCATATAAAGTGTTAAAGGTACTATGTCCCATTTGCAAGCCCAAAAAATGAATTCATCAAAAGGTTAAATTCCAACGGCATTTGAAAGACAATACTAATTTAGAACTTCCCTCAAAACGAAAGGGCTTAAAAATGGCTTTAAATTGGGAAAATAACGACCTTTAGTTGTCGAATCGATTTAAGTGATCGCAATGACCTAAGTTATAGTCTGATTTTCAGACCCTTTTACCGAATGGTCGTACGTTTTGTGCTGCACAAAGATTCAATCAGTTTAATTTTGGCCATTACAAGTAATGGGTTATTGATATAGACAAATGCTCATGTACCTGTTACAGCACGTCCCCCCTCAATTTTTTTAAGGGGGGATCGTCCCCCCCCCCCGGAAAATTTGAAAAAGTGCCAACAAAAATGTATAGCAAATACTGACTAAAGACTGGAACACACTTTTGCATAATATCCTTCAAAATGTACAAGTAAATATTGTAGAAAATCTGTATTCCGTTGGTATCACGTAAGCACAATTTACACTGTATGTTTACAAGATTAAGAGTTATAGAAATAGATCAGTGCTACAAAAATGAATATTGCGCTTGCTCCCTTCCTGCCTGGTTATAAAAATATTGTCGTCTAAGGGGAAATGGTGTACATCTTTCTAAAAGCATTAAGTCAAGGTCCTTCATTACATGACTAATTTTCAGCACTTTAATGTTTCACTCACATTCTGAAAATATACTTGTTATGCGTTTCAGTTGGAAAATGACAAATTCCTAAATTAACAGTCAGGCAAGAAATATGCTTATTTTGAGGCCTACATGTCAGGGCCCGCGGAACGGCGGGGCTCGGGGACCTCGAGCTCCCCCACCTTTTGAAAAAGTATATTAAAGAGAGATAGAAAGAAAGAGACAAAGAAAGAAATAATAGTGACCTGCCAGTGTCACAAAATAATGAGGTATAAAAATATGCTCATCTGAAGGTAATTTAATGCCTAAAACCCCTGAGCTTCTGGGGGCTCCGCCCCATGGACCTCACGCCATAAGTGTCCTGCCAGTGTCACAAATAAGGTATCAAAATATGTTCATATGACCGTACTTAAATGCCTAAAACCCCTGAGCTTCCGGGGGCGAGCCTGAACGCTTATCTGACCGTTATAAAATGCCTAAAACCCCTGAGCTTCTAGGGGCTCCGCCCCATGGACCTCACGCCATAAGTGTCCTAAATTTACCCCCCCCCCATCAGTACGCCAGTGGCCCCCCCCCTGATCTACACCTCGTTACACCTCCCCTACCTTTCTTCTTTCTCTTTTTTGTCTTTCCCTTTCTTTCCTCTTTCCCTTTCCCTTCCATTCCTTCTCTCTCTCTCTCTCTTAGGTTTGCTGGGGGAGGCAAGGACCTTTTGTCCCCCGATCCACACGTTGTTGGCGGGATTAATCGTAACTGATCTTCCCTTCTTTTCACCATTTTCTTTTCTTCTCCCTCTTTTTTGTTCCCTTTTAGCTTAGCTCTCCTCGTTCCCTCTCCCTTCCTTCTCTCTTTTTTGGGGGGGGGGGGAGAGGCAAGGGCCTTTTGCCCCCGATCCACAACTTGTTGGCAGGTAAATTGCAACTGATATCCCCCTTCTTTTATTTTCTTCTTCCTCTTTTTTTCCTTCCCTTTATCTCATCTTTTCCTTTTTTTTCTTTCCCTTTCCTTCCTTCTCTCTTATTTGTTTGATGGGGGGAGCCCCCCTGATCTTCATCTTTTTTCCCGCTTTTCTTTTCTTCTTCCTCTTTTTTCTTTCCCTTTCTCTCCTCTTTCCCTTTCCCTTCTATTCCTTCTCTCTCTCTCTCTCTTTTTGCGCGGGGAGGGGGCAGGCCCGCTCGGTCCCCCCTGGATCCGCGCCTGCCTGGCAACGAGATGACCGAATATATAACTTTACATTTTATCTAGTTTATAACTTTATATTGATGAATAAATAACTTTTTGCCGTAATAAAAGGGCAATTTCTTTTTTGCTCGCTCACTCGCAATATTTGGGATCTGGATAAGATATTTTCGGACAAAAGGCCCTCATGCCAAAACGTGCCCATATGTCTAGTCTCTATAATGTACGAAGGATGGAAAGCAATCTTCTTTGATGAATTTAGGATTTGGATCATTTGGGTGACGCGAAACTTTTTAACTCGATCCTAAAAGGGTGCAGTGCCTGAAAAAAAAAAACACGACAAAACACCAACACGCTGATCTTGTACACCACAGACTGGTGTCCCCCAATGACTGAGCCCACGCTACGCCATTGGTTGTGCTGGTGATGATGATGATGGTGATGATGGTGATCACTGGCGTACTGGTGGGGCTTGGGGCGCTAGCCCCAAATAAAATTAAACCATGACTTATTTTCAATTCCATACAAGTGATTTATAAATGTTCGTGATATATCACATGATTTTCAACAAAATGCGCGGTTCTCCATTTCTGTTGCAAACTGACACATTCCCAAATAGCCAGGAAGAGCAAAATGTTCTTATATATTATATGGGCCTTGGTGTCCACTAACAGCAATACTAGTACTAGTAGATAACCGTATATCCAGTTTAGCGAAAAGTCTGGATACCCGTATGTCCGGCCTAGAGTAGAGCTAATATATCGCGGCAGCTCTAGGCGGTACGCGGGGGAATGAGCAGTCGCCTGCGCTCAGGGTTTGTTTTGGATGCGGCGAGGAGGGTCATTTCCGGAGGGAATGTTCCACAGGTGCGGATCCAGGGGGGGGGGCGAGCGGGCCTTGCCCCCGCAAAGAAAAAAAAAAAGAGAGAGAGAGAAGGAAAAAAGGAAAAGAGGAGATAAAGGGAAGGAAAAAAAGAGAAAGAAGAAAAGAAAAGGGGGATATCAGTTGCAATTTTCCCGCCAACAAGTTGTGGATCGGCGGAGGGGGCCAAAAGGCCCTTGCCTCTCCCCGCCGCCGCCAAAAAAAGAGAGAAGGAAAAGGAAAGAGGAGAGCTAAAAGTGAACAAAAAAGAGGAAGAAGAAAAGAAAGGGTGAAAAGAAGGGAGATCAGTTGCGTTTAATCCCGCCAACAACATGTGGATCGGGGCGAAAGGCCCTTGCCTCCCCTAGCAAACCTAAAGAGAAAGAAGGAAGGGAAGGGAAAGGGAAGGGGAGGAAAAGGTAAGGAAAGAAAGAGAGAAAGAAGATAGGTAGGGAGGTCATTTGCGATTTTCCCGCCAACAAGGTGTATGTTTTTGAAGGTTTCTCCAGTGTGCGTTCTTTCTTTCTTTTTGTTTGGGCGGCCCAAGGGGTTAAACCCTAAACCCGTAGATCCGCGCCTGTTTAGTATACTGTTTTCCAAAAGTGGGGGGCAATTAGTGTCCTGCCAGTGTCACAATAAAATTCAAACGTGGATCATTTCTAATTCGATACCGGTGATTTACAAATGTTGCTGAAATGACATAATAATCCGAGATTTTTCCTCACTTTTTATTAAATTATACTTTTTATGCGTTTGTTGGAAAATTACAAATTCCTAAATTTACAGTCAGGCAAGAAATATGCTTATTTAGAGGCTTACATAGCAGGGCCCGCAGAACGACGGGGCTCCCCCCCACTTTTTGGAAAACAGTATACTAAACAGGCGCGGATCTACGGGGGTTTAGGGGTTTAACCCCTTGGGCCGCCCAAAAAAAGGGGAAAAAAAGAAAGAAAGAACGCACACTGGAGAGAAACCTTTCAAGTGCAAATATTGTGAGAAGATATTCAACTCATCTGGTAACTTAACCAAACACACATGATAACTCTGGATATAACTGTGTATTAAACTGTTACTTGATTTAACGAGACGTTATCATGCACTGCTTTTATGGTCTCCAATGTGTTAGTAGATGCCAGGAAAACATCACTTACGGGCCAGGGGTTCAAAATAGCCCCCAAAAAAATCGCCTCGCCGCTATGCGGCTTGTTGACGATGCTCCGCATCACTTACGATAGTTCAAAATAGCCCCAAAAAATCGCCTCGCCGCTGGGCGGCTCGTAGACGATGCTCTGCATCGTCATTGGGTCAAACTGTTTAAACTGTTACTTGATTTTCAAAGACGTTATCGTGCACTGCTTTATGGTCTCCATTGTGTTAGTAGATGCCAGGAAAACATCACTTACGAGGGTTCAAAATAGCCCCCCAAAAAAAAAAAAAAAAAAATCGCCTCGCCGCTACGCGGCTTGTGGACGATGCTCCGCATCACTTACGGTAGTTCAAAATAGCCCCAAAAAATCGCCTTGCCGCTGGGCGGCTCGTAGACGATGCTCTGCATCGTCATTGGGTCAAATTGTTTTAGCTGTTACTTGATTTAAAAAGACGTTATCAAGCACTGCTTTTTGTGGTCTCCTTTGTGTTAGTAGATGCCAGGAAAACATCACTTACGAGGGTTCAAAATAGCCCCCCCCCCAAATCGCCTCGCCGCTACGCGGCTCGTGGACGATGCTCCGCATCACTTATGGTGTTCGAAATAGCCCTCCAAAATCGCCTCGCCGCTACGCGGCTAGTGGACGATGCTCCGCATCGTCATTGGGTCAAATTGTTTTAGCTGTTATACTTGATTTAAAAAGACGTTATCAAGCACTGCTTTTTGTGGTCTCCATTGTGTTAGTAGATGCCAGGAAAACATCGCTTACGGGCCGGGGTTCAAAATAGCCCCCTGGACCCCACGCCAATTAGTGACCTGCCAGTGTCATGAAAAAGGTATCAAAATATGCTCATCTGGACCGTAACTAAATGCCCCTAGACCCCACGCCAATTTACACTACGCTCTACCTGATCGTAAATACTTTACCCCCATCCCCTTTGAAAAACGTTCAGCGGGGCCTGCATGTAAGAGTGTGTGATGCGGATTTTTGTCTGCCAGCCCCCCCCCCCAAAAAAAAAAACTTTTTTATTCATTACGCCACTGATGGTGATGATGGTGAACATGGTGATGATGAAGATGGTGATGAAGATGTTGATTGTAGAGCTATAGGTGGTGGTTAAGATGCTAATGATGACGATCGACGACAAACAATGACGATGAAAATTATGTCTATGACAAAATGTCATGAATGAAAACTTTTTACATTCATCACATTATAATGATGATGATGGTGATGATAACAGGAATTTCCCTCTGTATAGCCAAGGGTAAGGAGTGCTGGTAAGCTAGCGTATAGCCTCGACTGGGATGTTCCCGTTTCCTTACATTATATGTACATTACCCGGATGTAATTGGCCATTGCATTAGCAAATTTAGATTGCAGTTTGTTGTAGATACGGTAACAAAATGGTGAGTGTATTTAGCATATTCTCTATTATTTGTAATATGTGATTTGTTTTGGCGTGTAATTATTCTTCTAAAGTAGATTATGAAAATATTTTTGGAAAGGATGATTGTATTTGTTAAGAAATTGCGTAAATATTGACCGTGCCCTCCCATGATTTTGCTGTAGGCAACTCCCTGTGTAGTCCCATCCGTAAATGATCGTGTTGCATAAGAGGCTTAAGCACATCAGTTACATGTATCTTGTTCCATTTTGCGACCTCTTTATTTTTAGTTTAATTGCAATGTATTTCGTCGAAGATACACATAGAGTTCCCTAATTACAATTAATCAAATTCATTCCACGAATGTGTAGAGCTAACTTGGATAAATCCTCGTAATCCGAGGGAGAGGCTAGATTTATTTATTCCTAACTTGAAATTTGAATCCTCTAGCTCTAGGGCCTAGGCTCTAGCTCTATCTTGTTGCCTGGAATTTTGCTGTGCTGCAAAGTGGAAGAGTTCCACTTCCAGACATTTTTTTCTGTTTCTGTTTCTGTTTCGGTTGCGTCGGTAAACTCAGGATTAACTGTACTTTAACGTTTTAATTAGTATGGTCGTGTATGTGCTATGCCTATGGCAGGAGAGGTGTTTCACATTTGAAGTTTCTGCTTGAAGACTGCACTGGAGGTAGACATAACTGTTTCCTCCTTGAGTAGGTTCCATTCTGCTGCTGTCCTGTGGAAGAATGAGTACTTGTGCAAGTCTTTCTTAATCAGTACCCTCTGGATTCTTTTGCTGTTCCCTCTAGTTTTTCTTCCCCCTCTGTTGTTGATTTGAATGTATGTGTCAGCCTTGATTCCCACTTCTCCATTCATGATCTTGTTGTACAAGAGTTGAAGTCTAGCAACCCTCCTTCCATTCTCCAGTGTGTCCCACTCCAGATCCTTGATCATTTGGGAAACACTGCTCTGTTGCTTGTAGTCTTCACTTCTATTTTTGTCCCAAAAAAGTGCCACAAGGTAAAACTGTGAATTCTACTAACACCTGAAACAAAAAAATAGCTTGCATCACATTGGGGAATAATTTTTTCAATTAAAAAGATATTTCTAAATGAAATCATCATGCACTTTTACAAGATTTAGATAATAAGTGATAATTGATATTATTTCTCTCTCGCTCTGTGACACTGTTGTATTAATGTGGGCAATTACTAAAAAAGGTTTGCTTCTGTTTTAAAAGCATTATGCATAGGCATTTACACAGAAGTTTGTAGGCTGCCTATATGCATATATATTGCTTTTACATCGTAGGACTTATATTTGTGTTTGATCTAGCCACAATCACCCAGTCCCGCATCCGACAAACCTTCCAAACAGGCTTCAGAGTTCGCTAGTGGACTCTTCTTTCTTCTACAAAGCACTTTAAAATCAGTCAAGAATTTAACCAAAACTGTTGAAATATGTTACCAGAGTGATAGCGCTTTGCATACCTTCCACGTGTTCCTGATGATAATGAGCTAACGTGCGATTTACATTACAAAAACGCTGACGGCTGACCTCTGATGAGGGTCCCAGATGTTAGTGTACACGAAAATGCCTGTTTCCATGTTGCCAACTTGACACTTACTTTTCAACAATAGGGAGTAGTGTAAAAAGGCGCGCACAGGGAGTGATGTAAATTCATTTAACTCTATGCTTGCGCCTTAGTACACTAAACTAATCATTATTATCGTGGCCCATTAATAGCCTACTATCTTGTGCAATATATTGGCATATCTCATTCAGTATTTGCTTTTATTGACCTCAAGGCCATCCAATATTCTATAAATATTAACTTTGTTCGTGATACATTGACAGGTAGAATTTCAAAAGTGAACTACTGTATATTTGCAAAGAGCAGAAATGTTTGGAAAGATGTTTGGAAAAATGTTCCATTCAATCTCCAAGCAGGGAGGAGGTACCTTTACAGATTAGAACTGTGCAGGTGTGAGTTCTTTTCAGCATTACTTGAATGTGGTACGTGTATGATTTGGGGCTGAGAAAAGATTATTGAAAATATCGACCTATTATTGGGACAATTCTGATGATAAGTTATGAAATGCCCTTGGGCTGTATAAACAATAAGATTGAAACAAAGTTTTACTTTTCATTGTATTTACAGGGTAATGATGTCACACTACCGATGGAGATGTGCTCCAACTGTAAGTAATTTCAAAGTTTATTTTTGATGTAAAGTGCATAATACAAAGGTAAACATGTGTTGAATTTTTTTGCTGCATTATTAGCATATCATGAGAAACAGTTGTGGTTTTATTTGTAATCCGCATGATATTCAGCCAGGTTTAAATGACTATTTTCCATGTCTATACATTATAGTCGGATTCTTGTGAGGAAGATAAATATAAAGAAAATAGACTATTTGAAAGGAAAATTGATATGTTGCCGTTTGTCAATCTGTCTCCATACCATCTAAAGAACTTTTATAAGATACAATTTGAAAACAGCATTATTGACTAACTACACCATGTAAGTGGCACTGAGGAAAACATTCATGAACATGTGAGCATATCTGTAAGAAGGGACATACATGTACGTGGCTGTGACTTAAGCGTGGAACGTAGATTAACCACATAAATTCAAAATTTGCTGCCCCCCCCCCTCCCCATGATAATATAAGCATAAAAAAATGTCCCTGTACAAATTTATGAAAGAACTTTTGTACAAGGAAAAATTTTATGTCTCGCCCCCATTCTAATACTAAATTTAATGGGAATGTGACTTTGAAAGTACGTACTTTTGAAGTGTTTAGTACCAAATTTATGCAGGGGTTATCTCTGTTGGATCAAATTATTTTGTCATATTTGTGTGGTTGTTCTTCAATTGATATCAATAACTTCAATTGATATTATCAGTTTCCAAACTTTTCCCATTATTTTAGATATGCTAATGTATAATGAAGAAGATAAAAACAGACACATTTTGCATTTTTTTTAAATACAAATGCTGGTATGTATGAATTATGAATACAAATGCTGCTATGTATTCAAGAGGTAGTTGGGAGCTTATGACCAATTTGCTATCAATTGAATTTATTACTGTATGTGCTGAGTGTCAAAAGGGCATGGACTCCATGTATAAAGTCATGTACACGTTTACACCCTTCTGGCTCTCAACAGCCAATATCTACTTGAATGTATTACATGATGAAATTATATTCACACAGAGACTGAATGGTTGATGTTTTAACCTTATATAATAGGAATATAAACTCTGGGGGATTCGCACCTTATGCACATTCCAACTGAGTTTTGTGTAGATCTACCCTGTAGTGTAACTTGCAGATCTACATGTACGAGGTTGGATCTGAAATTCAAAGAGATGAGATTTTCAGTTCTTTGTTATTGTTACATGGTAACTCAAATAATTGCACTTATACACATGCTATTTACCGTACAGTGATACCCTCACTTTATTCTGGGTTTAAAACACATACACCAGTCCCTGCTGTAAGCAAAGACAATAAGTTCTAATATTTCAACAAAGAAATTTATATAAACAAGGCCCAATGCAAATCTGTAACTGTCACCAAAAGCTAACCTCTAGGGTTACACTTCAAATATAACATAAAAATCAGATTTTCAACTCAAGACTCGCAAGTCTTGTTGTAACTCCTACTTCTCCTTTGACTCTCTGGAACTTGGTCCTGTAATTGACCTACATGTATATTCCCCCACACTTCTCTAGCTTCCCTTTTTATGTCTCACACATAACTCAATTCACTGGGATTAGGTCCTGAACTAACCTAGCTATATCCCCCAATAATTCACTTACACAGTGAATCCTTTACAGTCATGGCATATTCGGTTTTTCCCAGCATGTCTATATGCTAACTTTGGCGCATTATATCCCTTATATCACCATACGTGTACATTGTGATTTTCAACCTAATAATTCACTTTGCATCCTATGCTATTTTAAAGGGATAGTTGAGTTTTGTTGCAGAGGGCGCTACACAAAATAATGTTGTTGTCAGATAATGAAAAACTGAGTGTCAAATTTGAAAGAATATACAATTTAAATGGCAAAATCATCTTTGTTTGATCAAAATCGGCTAAAATATCCATAAATATAACCATTTCTAATATTTGTGGTGGTACCAAATATTCGGTAATTTTGAACCAGCAGTTGAAAAACGAGATATCGCCTTATACGTTTTATTCCAGCCAATGCCAATATTGGCTTTTTGTTGGTTTTTTTGTGTTGCTTATAATACACACAACCAGCTGGCCCGTGTATTGTTATTATTATTTAATTAACAGTCACCATATTTTTTTGGAGGTGGAGCTGAATTTGTATGATCGTATTCAATCTAAATTCACACATTTTGGGGTCTAAAATTACCTTCATACTGTAGCAACTTTAGGTTCTAAAAGGCACTAGAAATGTCAGAAATAAGAATAAGAGCAATAATCATGCACTTTGAAGGCATTTGCAAGAACTCAACTATCCCTTTAAACCTGTACAGACCTGAAGTAGATACACATCTCAATATTAACAATTCTGTACCTTCTTCAATTCAATTCAATTCAATTCTTTTATTCATCCAAATTCACAAGAATACATGGAAATTTATTTTGGTCACACATTGTATAAATACGTAATATATATATGAGAAACTATATCGTTGTGTTTATAATTATAAAATAACCATCAAAATCAAAGGTAGACAAAATAGAAATATTCTTATATTCTAGCATTACACATTGAAAATGATGAAAAGGATAGAACATCAGAGTGAAGGAAGGAAGGAAGGAAAACCATGCGAAACCGATACTTGGGCCCACATGCTCCTCACTCCATTTGGTTGTACAAACGAACGGAGTATGGAACATATGAGCACAAATATCGGCTTGTCCGACATTTCAATGAGCGCTTTCTTATTCCTGACCGTAATAATTCATGTAAGTAAGTCATATAAGTAATTTAGATTGTGATTCTCGTCTGCAATGATCTGTTTAGCCTTTTGGAGGATTCATGCCTTGCATTCTTCTGCCAGGTTTTGTCTGTAGTTAATACAATTTCTTTTTCAACCTTATACTTCTTTTGTTTCATTTGAAATGAAACCACAATATTGTACATTTGTCATTACAAAAGAAAGAACAAAAAAATGACCAACATCATTTTCAAAATAGAATTCAAGTCTACTCTGCTCCAGAGAGCCTCTAAGAAATATCACACAGTCTTGACTCTCTTTAAATTATGTTCAAGTCTGTCAATGGCTATCCAAATACTCTTCTGATATGATCCGAATTTACCGTAAGACGTCTTAGGAAAATCCACACATCTAAAACGTCTATCATTCAACAATGACAATCGATTTCGCTTGTAGTTATAACTCATGTTGTCTTCACTGCTTTCCCACGATTTCTTTCGCTGCATATCTAAAAAATTTCATTTGTTACAAAATCGATATGGTATGATACAGCTCACCACTAATTGTTCCCAAGCCATTGTCGGCGACGCTGACAAAAAATGTCTGTTCGTTCTCGCGAAAGGTTGAGCTCCATTTTACAGTCTCCCAAAACCCCTGGCTCTTGGTTCTCGTGGTCGGACGTGGTCCCAACATCATGTGCCATCGATGGTTGCAGTATTCTAAAACTAACAAAACTATCAGCCATTTCTGCTAAGCAGAACCAAAACCGTCTGTCTCTTGACTTAAAAAAAAACCCAGCAATATTTGCTCAGGAAGAAAATCAGCAATGTCTGTAAAACAAAACTAAATCCTGTATGCCTCTTTGCTTCAAAACTGAGGTGTGGCCAAGTCTCAGATTGTACCCACACCAACCCTCTACACGTTAAGTATAGAACCTGAAACAGATGCATAGTCATACCTTCCTATTTATGAACACAATACTGGGCCAGCACAATTATCCCTGGCATAGCTGAATTAATAACTCTATACAATCAATGGCACATTCCAGACCTTCACTCTCTCTATTTCTTCACTGAAACATTCAGTACCAACTTACATATATACTTCTTTCTTCAATTAAATACATATCTCTCTCAATTGAGATACAAAGACCCACATAAAAATAAAATAAATATTTATGTGCATTTTCAAAGTGACAGTTATTGTTAGGTTTTTACAATATTTATCAGTGCCAGCATGCTATACACACTTTTTTTCTTGCTCAGTAGACTATTTAAAAAATAATAACAAATTCCACATGAGCATTTAACAAAGGAGTTTATTTTGTCCTATTGTCTGTATTTGTAAAATTCATTCATATGATAACTACATGTGTAGCTGGTATTCATTCATGAAAACAGTCTACCTGTAGGCCAAAGTTTGAAGTGAACCAATCACCTGAAAAGATAATTTGTGTATACATGTAGGTAGAATGTATACAATCAACCTAAAAAAACTTGACCTGGCATTCTATAAAGGATAATATAAAACGCTGCATGTAGGGTGCGCCCAGAACCCAAGTCGACTTGGGATCCGTAGGCGCCCTATTATTCTATGCGAGTGTGTATGCATGCGTCTAGTAGTCTACTCAACAGGGGAAATTGTATAGTTCACTGGGAGTGTATTTAAACTGAAATATCTCTTTGTATAATAACTATTTGAAGCTCATAGTTTGACTACAGTATAGCAACACGGTACCCCTTTCATCAAGAGCAAAGCATGTTTTGGTGATTGGTGCACTTAAAGAGAAGATTGAGTTCTGGGAAGACGTGAAAAATAATTTGTGAGCGTTATCATTGTTATTATGCAAGTGTGGAAGAACATCAGATAAAAAATGTTCTGAAAAGCATGGCTCTTCAAATGCCTTAAAGATAAAGACCAGTTCTGGTCATGCGATTGCATTGTGAAAGAAACGTTGTGGAATCGATCAGAAAAGGTTGATCATCTAGCATATAAGTATAGGTGTGTACTGCAAGGTTCTGGAATCATCAAAATGATAAGAAATTTGGCCCAGTCTTGGTAAAGTTACAAGCACTGTACACAGAAAGATGTATATGGGACTACGCGACCACGTGCGCAATATCTATTTGGTCCCAATAGATATAATAATTTACCAAATATATCAATTAGTAGGCGGTTTCTCGACTTTCCTGGCAAAATTTGTATCATCACGTATTAGTCAAAACATATTCTTTCATATGATTGGTAATGAGAGCTTCTGTTTCAATTTTTTGAGAGAGGGGCGTTTCCAAAACTGGTCTTTACCTTTAATATTCTAAATATGGCATGTAACAGCTTAAAAATTGGGACAGATTTTTATGCCACATGTTCGTGTAGTCCCATATACATCTTTCTGTGTACAGTGCTTGTAACTTTACCAAGACTTGGCCAAATTTCTTATCATTTTGATGATTCCAGAACCTTGCAGTACACACCAATACTAGATGATCAACCTTTTCTGATCGATTCCACACTGTTTCTTTCACAATGCAATCGCATGACCAGAACTCAACTTTATCGGACTCTGTGGTGTGACTTCATGCACCAAACTACACTGTTGCCCATAAAGTTGGAATATTGTTTTTCTTAATAAATAAAATTTAAATCTTCTCAGAAGTTAGTGATCAATATTTATCTGAATCACCTGAAAAACAATTTTGTTATAGGTAGAACGTATACAATTATCCAGCCCTGGTATTGTAGGTATTTTAAAAGGGACTTTATTTTCAAGTACATAAACTAAACTGCATTATAAAGTTGAGCTTGTGAAATACATGCATGATTTTCATGTACATGTAGCATGATCACATCTGATTCATCTGTTTTTGGTCCCATTTAATATCCTTTAGCATCTACAGTATATCGATTCTGTAATATTTCTTTACTATTGTAAAGACATATTTTGTACACATATATTGTACTGTTGTTGGTGAATGAATAAATAAATAAATAAATTTGAAGGGTAGTACATGCGATACAGATTAGAGTACATTGTAGATAAACATGGGGTGTATTTGTATACCGGTACACTCCACAGATTTGACTCATTGTATTCTGTTTATAAATCTGAGCCTGTTTTTGTCCTCTTTTTATATTTATTCAGAATATTTGCTTAGTTACCCTCCAACTTCTAGTACTTTTTGTTTACATTTCATATGCTGGTCACGCAATTCATTAAAAAAAAATGTCCTTGCAAGGATTGTGATATTACTTTGGGACCTACTACATGTATACATCTATATAGTATGCATACGTGTACATGTGCCTTATGAGAAGCATAGATTATCATAATGAGTGTTCCCATAATCTTGTCTTTATCTGGAGATTTCATCTGACAAGCATATGAACTGAGGTGATCCAATTAACGTTGTCGAAACAAGTGTAATAACTGGCTGAGTGGCTTGTTTGCCTCTCTCATTACACTCTAAACATTGACTTACCAGAGGCCATGCTGCTGTGTGCGGCGTGTTGGTGGGAATCTAGGGGATGGCATGAAAGTGCACTATGTGAGATTGTGTGAACAAGCCCTCATGATGGGTGCCATATTTTGGATGAATTAAAGTGCACTGTGTGAACAACCCCTGTCTTTAACATGATACGCTACAGTACATCAAGGGAATGAAAGTGCACCATGTGAACAAGCCCTGTCTTTTACATGATTAGCTACAACATGGACCTAAGGCTAAGTCCATGGCTACATCCATTGAATGAAAGTGCACTGTGTGAACAGCAAAGTGTAAACAAGCCCTGTCTACTACACATGTGCTGAAAGTTGGATCCCAGGGGAAAAGTGCCATATACATGTATGTATGGTTGTGTGAACTAGCCCTGTTTAGTATGCTGGTCAGCTCCCAGTGTTTTCTGATTATGTTAATGTTCAACTACTTTTCTTGTTATGATACCATAATATGTGTAGACTGGCCTAACCAAGTTCTCTGCATTATGTTCTGTGTGTGAACTGTTCCAATGGTCGCTGATGCATTGTACAGTATGTAGACTCGCTGTACCAGATTCTCTGTGTAAGATATTTTAAGTGTGAACTACCCTGGTGCCAGGGTCCAACTCATGCTTCGGCGGCATCCCATCTTTGTCCAGACAAGACGATTAATGGAGCTCTTTTAACACCATTATCCACTACACTTGGTGCTGGTGTTCACTAAAGCGTGTCTGATCGTAACTCAAGATCTCCGAGCCACTCACCACCTGAATGTTTTATAAGCTCTGTTTCCAGAGAAAGTCATCACTCATCATGTCTCTTTAATGGCTCCTAGAAAACTGATGATAATGGGGACTACAACAGTCCTAGATAAGGCTAATGAAATGTATACAGATATTTTGTAATCATAGAATCATACTACTACTAAATACATTTTTTAATTATAGGCCTTGTAGCTTAGCTCCATTATAAAATGTAATCTTCTAGAATTTAAATGCATGTCTACCTCTATGGAAAATAAATAGATCGGGGGGGGGGGGGCAGGTTGATACAATTTTCATAATTTTTCAAAATGAAATGCGCTTTGTAAAACAAAAGAAGAAAGAAATGTTTTTCAGTTCTTTTTACCAGTAGGCAGGCCTATGTAAAGTTTATTTTTGAGCAGTCCAAACTGAATTGAACTGAACTAAACTGAATTGAACTGATCTGTAGTGGGCATGGTATGCAGGATATCTCCACTTCACTTTTGTTTGATGTGGTCATGGGAACAATATTTGAAAATGAGCTTTGCAGTCGGTTTCTATAACATTCAGCTTTACCGAAACAGTAAAGTCAAACAGTAGAAAAACAAATACATGCTGTTTAATAATGTAATGTACGGGGAGCTTTTATCCAATGGATAAACATTGGATTGCAAGCATCAGGAATAAATGTAACGCCGTAAAAAATGCCTAATGTATTATACTGGACTCTGCATGTACAATGTCAGTGTGTGTAAGGTCTGCAGTCATGCAAGGTAAAAATGCAGGTTTATCACAAAACGATAGATGTACTTTGCTCATTTGCTACCTCTCTTTCTTGTACAATTAACAAATTTAAAATAATATGAAGAGAATAAGATCTTCATTTAAGCCTTTGTTTAGGGGTGTGGTTTTAAATTTTTCAAATAATCTTCTCAAAATTGTTTTAATCATAGAACATTTTAGGGTAAACATTGGTTAGTAAAGAGCGTTTAATTAATATTAAATTATTTATCAAATTTCTGTCCGTCATCATCATAGTTGTTAGTGCAGGCTTTTGTATTTGCTTTCCGTTACCTCAATCTTCGAAGCCAACTTCTTGACCAGGAAAATGCAAATATTCAGAATCTTACATATTTAGTTAAATTGCATGAGTAGATGTGATTCTTTCTTGTCTCATTCCCTAGTATCTTTTTCAGTTTCTATTTTACTCACTTTTACTTTTTAATGCATTCTTACTGTCTTTTGCATCAGATACAATATGCCCAGAATCCAAATTTCGGTGAAATTCTGTTCCTTGATCATAAAGACCTTTCTGGATCCCATCCAGCATGTCTTCAACATGAAGCCTTACCTGGGACCCCTCCCCTTCCTCCTCTTTTAATATTTGTCTACTTTTTCTCTTTCCTGCTTTTTTTTCTCCTGTTTCCTTCCCCCCTTCTGGCTATACTGTAGGCCTCTGTACACATGTATACATCTTTCTGCGGTGTGTCCAGATGCGACTGTCAAAGCCAGTTATACAGGCATTCCCAAAAGATTGGCTTTGCAGACGGTAGACCAATAATCAACAGTTCACTGACATTAGGGCAGAGCTTAGTCGAGAATAGAAATACACTTTATACTGACTCCCATGGACAGAGCAGTGGTTTTGAGTTCTCAAGGCTCATTCAGATACGACCTGGCAAAACTACGGCATTTAGAAAATAATAATGACGTAATATTTAATATGCTTGAAACTTCTGTATAATATATAAACACAGAGCTCACTAAATATGCACAAATCCTTTGTTGCGCGCAGTTGCCGTTATTTTACACGTAAGAAAATAGGACGACTTCTTTGCGGCACGTTACTGCGCCATATCTAAACGAGCTTTTACTGCGCATATACATGGTGTGTAATACGAGTGCACTTGTAGAAGTAACAAGTGGTTGAGCTCTTAACATCACAAAAAGTGCTGTAGAGCAAAAAAGTTAAATATGAAGTAAGTTTTGAGGACATCTCACTATTTCCATTGATTATTATACAAAAAATGTGAGCAAAAAAGAAAATCATATTCATTTAAATATTTAGATACTGCAAAAGCCTTTATAAGCCCACAATGTACATTTAGTTGGAGTGTAAAGCACCCCATGTCTTTCAATATTTGCCCTGCAACCGGTAGGCATATAATTTATCCTTTGCACTTTTTCAATATTGAGTACAAATGTGAGGAAATAAACTGATATTTTGTAAAAATTGGTGTGAACTCATTGAGATGAAGTTTGCTGGGAAAAGTGCTTGAGATATTTTCCATTTGCAGTGTTGAAATAGACCACAGAGGATTGCCACATTTCATCTTGACTTCAATTGAGTACCAGGGTAGGCAATTTTGTGATCTGGCTGGTGAAATTGAGGCTATTTACAAAAATCATACAGGAATTTATACATGTATAACACAATTCAGAGTTATCTTTCATCTTCCACTAGAGCAATGCATTTGTTACATGTTTCATTTTTGATTCAGCTCTCATCCTTCCACTCACGATATTCTGATAATTACTTTGGAGTATCTGTAAGTTGTATGATATTCCTGTGAAACAACAAAATCGCCTGTGCAGTGTTAATTATGTTATTAAATACCTTTGGGGTCACATAGCCACACTATATATATTACTAATTTTCTCTTCAGCACAATAGCAGTAGCCGTCATAATATTCAATGAATGAACTTCAACTGCAATAATGGCTACAACAATCATGCAAATCCTGGTCAATGCCTGTCGTTTAATTTGGAAAGAGATAGAAAGAAAGGGAGCTTGTGCATGCCATTGTTAGGTTACGGAATGGATGAAACTCAGCAGAGGTAATTACCGCATTTACATGATGTCTCGGCTTGTGAGTTTGAGCGGTGAGGCAAGCCAGACATGGCAGTTTCGTGATATACACATGTAATTATAACTCTCATCAATTTGATTCCTGAACTGGGTCGATCATATCAGTTTTTGAGGTTTTGATCTGCAAGCCATGTCAAACAGTGTTGAATTTGTAAACACGATCACATTTTCCATCCCTTGGGAACTCTGTGTTCATCAATGTCATTGGTGTTTACCTGTCAAAGCTATTTCATGTTTAGCTGTATGTTGTATGTTCGTTTTTATTATGTACACTAAATGAGCAGTTAGCTATTTCACATTTCCGGCAGATTTTTAAATCATTTCATTTCTGATTCAACCTTTTAAAGGTACTATGTCCCATTTGCAGGCCAAAAAAATGAAAAGGTTAAATTCCAACGGCATTTGAAAGACAACACTAATTTAGAACTTCCCTAAAAAAAAGGGGGCTTGAAAATGTCTTTAAGTGGGAAAATAACGACTATTAGTTGTCGAATCGACTTAGGAGCTATAGAGCCAGTAAGTAATAGTCTGATTTTTCAGACCATTGTACCGAATGGTCGTACGTTTTATGCTGCGCAAAGATTCAATCAGTTTAATTTTGGCCATTACAAGAAGTGGGTTATTGATGTAGACAAATGCTCATGTACCCTTTACAGCTCATTTTATGTATGTTATTACCAAAGATGAAAAAGCCAGTCAGTCACTCAATAGTGTCTGACAGTGAAGTCTAGCAAGTAAACAGGTTTCCTTGCATAATTTGAATATTAGGACACTGCTAACGTTTAAATTTCACAGATAGGACATACATGACATATTCATAATTCCTGCAGAGTTCTACAGAATTTGATGTTGGCTGCAAAAGGGACATAGTATCTTTAAACAGTATCATGAAATTCATTATATTATGTTTAATTAAATACAAACAATGTAATAAGAGATGCAGAAACATTGCAAGGTGTGCCAAGTAAAGGCTCTAAAATCTTTACTGTAGGTCCTACATGTATAAATATGTTCTATGAGAAGAATACGAGATGAAATTCTCCTCATATTTCTTGATACACCCTGTCCTTGTCATTTCCTGAAAATGTCATCGTGCCTTCCGCAAACCCCACTGCCCATGTAACGCATATATCTGTCAGGCTTGAATAGCGGGGAAAAGAAATGTTGTGCATATAATGCGTGCCCTCGCTTGCTCGGGAATCACTTTCCACAGGGGTTGCCAAGAGGTTGTGGTTGTCTTTGGAAAGCAAACTAGAAGTACAAGGCTTGTACTTCAACCACCTGTAGCGTTTACTCTGCCTTTGCTATCAGTCCATTTCTGTCACTGTGTTGTATCCAAAGACATCTCCAGATACAGTGTAGATTATGAAAGCTTGGTTATGACTTTTATAATAATAATATTTCTGCTTTATTATACACCTGTATAGCACTTAATACATCGGCAATGTCCGAGTTTCTAAGCGCTTTACATATATATGTTATTACCCCGGTCATCGGATTCTGGCTTGCCTGCACACCATGTATGCACTTTCTCCACTCCCTGGGGAGATGGCAAGTGATGCTAGGGTACAGTGGTGGCGAACGCTCCTGGGGAGGGGGTACTCTACTGAAAAATCTTTTGAGTCGCAAAAAAAAAAAAAAGAAAAAAAAAGTGGTCCGAAAGTGAAGGAAATGCATGATGACATTATCACATTTTAAAAAATTTGCATCTAAATCTTTTTTAATGTCTTATTTCATTAACTTTCAAATTATGTTCTGACTACATCAGAAGCGATCTGTTAATTTCTCAATGTATTTTGAATGGTGGTATAGTGGGATATTGATATTGTCGTTGGATATCAGCTTTTGAAAGTACATTTGCAATCATGTTACATTTGACTTTAGCCCTACATTTACATGTTTTTGCCACAGTATAAATTGCATTCCCCCATCTACATGAAAATGCAATTTCCTTCACCTTCTGAACGGCAAAGCAGTATCTTGTTCATGCTTTCTACTAGGCTGCTCTCGACTGGAGCATTCATATGGAAAGACATGCATCTATAGAGCAATTTCCTTTCTACTAGCCTTGAAATGAAGGGTGTTCTGAAATTCTAATTTTGATTTAAAACATCTCAAATTACTCAGCCGATGGTAGGGGTGGATGACGAGTGAAGAATCAAACAGTTGACTTGTTTGGTGTAGTTTAATCATGTTCATTTACAGTATGTGATGAAAGGTAGTATTTAACATTTGGACATGGTCATGAAGTATTATGAATCATGTATTTGTTTGGCTTCAAAATTCCCATACAGTGAAAAAGAAAATGATAAATGTGTGGGAAGAGAACTATAATGATGAATTTTGTCAATGAGAATATGAAGAATTATACACACAGGGTGTCTGTATAAATTTTATTTTATCGAGCTCTGAAGCTATTCTTAGTTTTTCATTGCCTTTGTAAAGATTTTCATTGCCTTTGTAGAGATTTTCAGGGCTTTCATATATTTTTTCCTTGCTGGAGAGAAACATAGAATAGTGCAGACTTACCACGGGTACAAACTGTAGGAGATGGAAGAAATAGAGAGAGAGAGAAAGAGAGGGAGAGAGAGAGAGAGAGTCAGACAAAGATAGGGACAGATGCAGAGAGTAATAAAGAGACAGAACCCGAGCTCTAGATTCATCTCCCTGCATGAAAGAAAGAAGAAAAAAATTGAGAACGTGACTTTGCCAGCCTGTCTGGCGTTGGCGATGTAGCGTAGTACATATCTTGTGTGCACGGACTGATTGTGTGTCATTTAACTGCTTGACTTTGACATGATGATGAATCAATAGTTGCCTCAAGAGGTAATTGTCATTTCAGGCTTTCATCAAACCCCTTCAGTACAGCGCATGTGTGTCCGTGTGTGTGTGTGTCGAAAACCCACCAAGAAAATCATAATTTTTCTTCTTCTTCTCCTGCATCCATGCAGTGTGAAGGGGCTATTAAAATGTAAAATTATGTATCCATTGTTTAAAGGGATTGATCAGGTGTTGTTGTAATGTCCCAAGTTAAACCCACTTGCTTGCTAATGACCTGCTAAAGCTAATGAACCTTTCTTTACCAATGTATGTGTGCATTAATAATTGATTTGGTCCATAGTCACTGTGTATATATATAAGTGAAATGATATTTCAGGGTGACACAGTTTTCTGCCGAGTATACCGCCAATATAGAGCATTGGAATAATACATTCCAGGATTTACAACTGAAAGTATAAAGCAAATGGTCACTTCCTAGCATTACAGAATGACATTTTCAGAGAACTTTCAAGTTTGAGGAAGAAAAAAAGAATATTATAGACATTTTAATAAAAATCTACAAATTAATGATATAATATATAAACTAATATGATGTACTTTCACAACAGTTAAGTTTCCTTTCAACCATTTATCAAATTTATCAAATATTTTTATTGTAAATAGCTTTGTTACAGAAAGACAAAAAACTGACCTATGTCATTCCATAACAATGTACATAAAATTCAATATTTCATAAATTTGATGAATGATTGATTGGAAACCCAGCTGTTGTAAAAGTACTTAGTACCTCATATTAGTTAATATATCATATCATTAATTTGTATATTTATATCAAAATGTCTTTGATATTCTTTATTAAGAATAACAAATTTTCTGGAAATGTCATCCAGCGATGCTTGGAATCAACCAAAAGAATGAACTCTTTAATTTTAAGACTAACATGATTAAATATAAATCACATTTTATTTATAAAGTAATAGATTTCATAATGCCCTCTTCACATTTCTTTTGACAGTTGATGCGGATGAGATCCGTAGGCTTGGAAAGCGCTTCAAGAAGCTTGATCTGGACAACTCAGGGTCCCTGAGCGTAGACGAGTTCATGTCATTACCGGAACTCCAGCAGAATCCGCTGGTTCAAAGGGTCATTGATATATTTGACGAGGACGGGAACGGGGAGGTAGATTTCAAAGGTAAGTTACGCATGTCACATGACAAATATTTCGTCAATTTGGAGCGAGAAGGATAGTAACTCATGCATTACGTAGAGTTAACACTCTTCTGGTACTGAAAACACTGTCTCTTTTATTTTATTTTTCTTCTTTTTATCCATAATATTTCTGTGTCTTTTAGCTTTCATTTCTCTTTCGTCTCTTTCTTTTCTTACCTTCTCTCTTGATCTTTCACACATATACATGTATGATTGTTTTTCTGGAATCAACGGGGCAAAAAACCATCTGTGATGTTAAACGACTCTTTGCAGGTCGCCACAATATTTTGTACCTCATGCATAATCAGACAAGGCTTTGAAATGATTACTTGCAAGGACAACAAATTCACACTTATTTAGGAGAAATATTTTCATTTCAAACAACTCTTAATACTTTTGTTTGTGTCTGTCAGTGTCTGTCAGTGTCTGTCAGTATCAGGAACAATACTTGTATGTTGATGATTTTGTTATCTTCAAAATTCTATTGATTCGTTGTTTGCGATTTAGTTTTGATTTGTGCGATTCTTCAATGGGGCAAGCGACATAAATTTACATGGTGCAGGTGCACACATTTAGTTGCTTCTCTGGCAAGTTGACCTACGTTTGTAATCTATGTTTAGGCCTTTTCCTCTGAACTAAATTACTATAGCTCATATTGCTTTGTCTCTGTATATACTTCAGTTCTATCTTTGTCTATTTCTCTTTTCTATCCCCCTTTCTTTTCTCACTCTCACTTCCCCGTCTATCCGTCTGTCTTTTCCTCTTTCTCTTCTGCTGTCTGTCTGTCTATCCCCTCCTCTCTCTCCCCTTCTTACTCTAATCCATATCTGGCCCACAATCCACTGTACATCAAGCCACACATTGCCAAGCATCTTTTCTCCCACTCATCCCCCTCCATTATGCAGTAGAAATGAATTTTTCATATAGCCCATCCACCCTCATCATTTCTCACCTCTAATGCATGCCAAAGGAGGTTGCATTAGACAGTCCTCAGTGTGAGGGGGAATAAAGAGGTCTCCTCCTCTCCATAATCTCCAATTCACCGTCAATGCTAGTATATCCACCTGCATGATTTCTAACTCCCAGTTATTCATTCTGTCTCACGAGCATTACGAGAGTGAAATATTGCATGGTTAAAAATTTCATGGATGCCTGCGTGCTTTTGGCTACTTGAATACCATTATCAAGCAGAGTGTATTAAAGTCTTGCCTTTGGGGCCTACAGCAGCAAAGAAAATTGCAAAATTGATACAGTCAAACCTCTCTTAGCGACCACCTCTCTATTTTGTCTCCATTGAGAAAGAAATGTGTGTTGTAGGACCTGTATAGAAAGGCCACCTGTCTACAGTGACCACTCTCTCTGTTTCCCTTGGGTTGCCTTGCTCAATAGACAGGTTTGACTTTACATTGTTGTTATTGTTACAGATGAATTTTGCTCAGTCAACTGCAAATGAAAAAATTACCACTAAATGTTGAATTTGGCAACCTATAAAATGAATGGCAAGTTTACCTGGCTGGCAACCTGATAAGAATACTAAGGGAGACTCTTAGGGTTCCTTCACATATGACGAGGTAAATTGCCGCAAAATAGCTGCCGCATTTTTTAAACATGTAAATAAATGGCAACTGCATGCCAAAAAAGATCGTGTGCGTTTTCATTGAGCTCTGTGTTATGATTTACAGAAATATGACATGTATTATAATGCTTTATGTCATCGTAAAAAAACAGCCACGGTTTTGCAGCATCATATCTGTATGAGGCTTTATATTGTCAACATCATCAGGCGAGCAAGTAGTGAAACATGATTTGACCTGGAATTTAATTGAATTGAATTTAGAAGAGCAGGAAACTTCTTCAGATATTTTGTCAGATACGTGACCTTTTTTTCTAATTTAGGATGGATGTTTTGTTTTTATTTAAAATTTTAACTTTTATACATCCTTTTTTTAAAGCTCTAATGAATTACCACTAATTTTAAATATAAAATGATCAGCATTCACACATGTCTTTATTAAATACCATAGCATTATACCATGACACAATTACACATTATTTTAATGCAAGAGGTAAACAGATCTGCATGAATATTTTATTCTATTTAAGTGGAAATCTGTCAGTATTGTCTTTTTTCTCCTGTTTTAAATTAACACATTAAATCATTGAATTGTCATGCTGCACTTGTCACTTGTTGAGTATTGATCATCTTATCAGGCTTCAAAATCTTGAAAATACAATTGTTATGAATTATTCTGCAAAATAGAAGTTAACATTAATGCAGCTTTGAATCATCCATTCCTTATTCTTATGGTCTGATAAACTCAACAAACCACTAGCTGTACCTTTTTATTTTAGGCACGTCACGATTCCGGATATTTTTGAGAAATATGTAAACACTCAATGTTACCATGCACTGCATAATAATGTGTTGTCATGGCAACATACAGCTTCTGACTTAATACAAATTCAACCGCCAACGGCACGTTTCACTTGTAGTGTCCACTTGTTGTCAACCTAGGGGTCAAATTTTCAAACCCAGTAAAAGATATTTTTAGGAAAAGTTGGTTCCAGACCTTAATCTTATTCTCCTCCTTATCATATTTTAAGTCATTCCTCAGAGATAAATGTACAAGAACAGTTTTGTAAGGAGAGGTATGATTTCTTAACCCAATTGCTAAAAAAGTAAGTGACATTTTCCTATTAAGTCCTATTCTTGTTTCTTGAGAATAGGATGTTTGCAAACTGCAGTCCAAAAATAGACTTTCTATGTCATGTTTTTACAGTTCTATGACCATTTTACACATTGTTGTTTGTTACTTATTAGGAATTAGGAATTAGAAATTTGACTTTAAAAAGTTGTTGTCTTCGACACAAAACTTTAAGAGCAAAATATATTCATCATTGTAATTATGTACCGGTAGATTAAATGCAAAATATGCAAAGATTTCATCCACTTGGAGAAAAAAAATTGCTCATTGGGCACTGGGATTTTTTGGACGTTATACATAGAAGTGAACAGATATTTTTATTTGCCAATCACTTTCCTCAAGCAGTTACATGTATGTAAGAAGCTAGTTTACAGGTGTAGTTGAAATAAAACGTAAATACCCTGTTGCACTTCACACAAGACATTGAACACCAACAAATTTACCATGGTATCTTCTCAGCTCTCACTTCTGAATAATAAATCTTCTTCTGAGAGCCAGTAGGGCATTATATAATTATTTATATAATGGTTCGATTCAATGCCCTTCTGGCTCTCAACAGATGATATATGTCAGAGAAGTGATAAAGACATACAAATTATGAATGAAGCCTACTGCAGGCTGTACGATGTGACTGTGATTCAATTTTCTAATAAACTGCAATTACATTAATAGATAAGGAAATGTCAAAAGATGTTATTTTCTTGATTTAGGTTGTGTATGATGGTATGAATACTGAAAATTGAAATTTGGTGCATTGTAAGCCTGCTAGTCAGAGTAAATGCCAAATTGGCTTCAAATCGTGGAGGAGGAAAGCGCTGATTAATGTTGAGAATAAGAAAACCCTGAACTGCTTTGGGTTAAATCAGTGAAAGTACTAGAAAAGGGCTTGGGAGAAATTGCCCCATCAGAATTTTTCTCATCTGGTTATCGTGGCTATAAAAGTTATTGAACACCATAGTCAATCTCATTTAGGTTCAAATACATTGTGTAGCTGGATTATTTTCTTGCCAAAGGGCATCAGCTTGGATTTGAACCCTCATCCTTTTGATCGAAAATCAAGTAAATGTACCACTTTACCACAACATCTGTGTAGCACTTGTTTTCATACCCCTACCTGTTGTACTTGCTATTGATCTTGCATTGAGAGAATTAAAATGTTAGGCACATTGGTTCACTTCACCCATCTTGCTAAATTTAGCGTGTCATATTGCATACATACATTTTTCTTTTCAACTGTTGACCTTTAAAGATACTATGTCCCTTTTGCAGCCAACATCAAATTCTGTAGAACTTTGCAGGAATTATGAATATGTCATGTATGTCCTATCTGTGAAATTTAAACGTTAGCAGTGTCCTAATATTCAAATTATGCAAGGAAACCCGTTTACTTGCTAGACTTCACTGTCAGACACTATTGAGTGACTGACTGGCTTTTTTCATCTTTGGTAATAACATACATAAAATGAGCTGTAAAGGGTACATGAGCATTTGTCTACATCAATAACCCACTTCTTGTAATGGCCAAAATTAAACTGATTAAATCTTTGCGCAGCACAAAACGTACGACCATTCGGTACAATGGTCTGAAAATCAGACTATTACTTACTGGCTCTATAGCTCCTAAGTCGATTCGACAACTAATAGTCGTTATTTTTCCACTTAAAGACATTTTCAAGCCCCCCTTTTTTTAAGGAAGTTCTAAATTAGTATTGTCTTTCAAATGCCGTTAGAATTTAACCTTTTCATTTTTTTTGGCCTGCAAATGGGACAGAGTACCTTTAATAGACCGAAAACCCCCTCTCCCATACTTTTCCAGAGATATATGTATGGGATGTTTTTGCATTTCCTTTATACACTTGACTCTATAGTATAGCTTTTGTACATGTTTATTTTCAGATACATGCATGTAGACCCAAATGTTGATGCATTGTATTTTGTGCATAAATGATTTCTACTGAGCTTTGTAAATGCACCTGTAAATGTATAAATACAAAGCTTTGCATACATGAATTCATTTAATTTGCATAATGTTAAGTTTTTGTAGACAAAATTTACCAGTAATTTATTTCTTATTTTTGCAATTTGAGTATATTGTAGCCTTCACAATTTCATCTGATGGGCTTATGAAATATGCATGCATGTAATATCATCCACCAATATTATGATACATGTATTCTTAAAAATCTGATGGAAAAAAAAGCATGTCTTATACATGTATATGTTACATGTGTACATTATGTAAAGCAATTCTTAGAATACAGCATGATCGACCTTTTGGTAGTCGGCTGTCTCCTTGTCCGTCTGACCTTTTCATTCTTGCTGCAAATGAAATCAGTGAGCCAGATGAGAAAGGGATATAGTCTACAATCCAATTCCCTCTTTTAATGCAAATCGGCTTAGAATTCTAAGCAATAGGATATGCAGAGGCCATGCTATCTGAAGTGTAGCAAGCAGTTTTCTGGGGTACTGTGTATATGATTTTGCATCATTAATGAGATTTCGGGGTATTTTGATTGGAATAAGTATATTTATTCATTCCATTTAAGTACAAGACATGAATAGTTCATGAGGATCCTTTCTTGAATAATCTATTCTATACCCTTTCCACAAGTACATGTATATTGATTGAATATGAGGAGACAAGAGGTAAATATATTGATCGAGGAAGGGGGGATGGGGTAGTACAGAATTATTTATACATGCAGTATAATTCAATGGAATTGTATTGATTATGAAGTTATGTATTGTGATTATTTACATGTATCTCATAGGGAAACAAACTAATTGCTACTATTTAAAATAGCTTGGTATAAATATATAATTTTGTTGCTTCGAATTATCCTACACTCCTCCGATTACCACGTGTCAACTCAAAATTTGAGCAGTGTAGTTTCTCTCATTATGGCCCCAAAATGTGGAACATTCTCCCTTCTTCGATTGAATGTTTTAAGAAGAACTTAAAGACACACCTCTTCAATAGCTGAATGTTTATTTCAATTTCTTTTCCTTATTTGGTTGTATGTCATTAGCATTTCTTTGTCATGTAAAGTGCATTGAGCAACAGTTTATTGGATTTTGCGCATAGAATATATAAACAGCAATTGTATGTACATGTATGTATGTATGTAACTATGGATGTAATTTATTGCTTTTATTTTTTTACTTTTCCCTCTCTTTTTGTCTGTCACTTTGCAGAGTTCATCCAGGGTGTTTCACAATTCAGTGTGAAGGGAGACAAAGAATCAAAACTTAAATGTAAGTATTTTTGCTCTGAGGGGAAAATTGAGTTAAAGATAAAGTTGAGTTCTGGTCATGTGATTGCATTGTGAAAGAAACATTGTGGAATCGATCAGAAAGGTTGATCATCTAGCATATAAGTATTGGTGTGTACTGCAAGGTTCTGGAATCATCAAAATGATAAGAAATTTGGCCCAGTCTTGGTAAAGTTACAAGCACTGCACACAGAAAGATGTATATGGGACTACGAACATGTGGCATAAAAATCCGTCCCGATTTTTATGCTGTTACATGCCATATTTAGAATATTAAGACATTTGAAGAGCCGATCGGCTTGTAAAAGTCATGGGGTTCCTGACTGACCTAAAGGTTTATAATTATCATTGCAGCATGAGCTAAATCCAGGATTTTGTTTCAGAATCTGAGACAAAGTTACCGGATCCCTTTAAAGGGTTGATTTACAAGGAATAAACACTCGAAAAATGCAGCAAATTATACAGTGAATGCTCTTCCAGTAATAATCTTTTTTGGGTATCATTGGGTTAAAGGTCATATGGCAATTGGCATGGAAACTTTCATTGTTTATATTAATTGTATTGTATCAAGGCATAATTAGTAGGAAGGTATTCCAGATCCTTTTAAAGATAAATCAGTCAATAAGATATCCATTAACCTTTGACCTATGTGTCTCATATTCAGTCTTCTTTAGGATCTATGACATGGACCGGGATGGTTTCATCTCAAACGGGGAGCTGTTCCAGGTCTTAAAGATGATGGTGGGGTCAAACCTCAAGGACACGCAACTGCAGCAGATCGTAGACAAGACCATCACCAACGCAGACTTGGATGGGGACGGCAAAATATCCTATGATGAATTCTGCACTGTAAGTTATTGATCAATGTTGGTACTTCATCAAGTGATGTAGTTCAGGTCTCTCACTACTTAAAGAACAACTCCCAGGAATTTGGTCAACTGGAATTTAGTAGAGAATTTAGTAGTTTGGTTTAGGCCTCTTACTAGTCCAAGAACTACTCCTAGGAATTCGGTCCACGGGAGGTTATTAGAGATGATTTAGTTAGGCCTCTTACTAGTCCCAGAAGAGCTTCTAGAAATTTGGTCCAATGTGAGTTATAGTTCTTTCATCAATTGACGTAGTTTAAGCCTCTCACTACTCTATAAACTACTCCTAGAAATTTAGGCCAGAGGCCAAAACATTGATTACCAGTCTGTAGACCAAGCCCTGAAAGGTCCTTGTTCACAGCAGAGATGTACACTAAAGGAATGTGCTTGGACCAGCTTCTAAAAAGTTGGTCTTGTGATCCTTTTATAAATCGAAAATTAAAACCCTTATATGCTCTATTGTTCTAAACTTGATTTAAAAAAAAATTCATCCTAGTAGTAGTCCAGTATTGAGATTGAGTCAATGACCATTTCCTTATGGAAACCAGAGTCTGGTAGTAGTCTCTGAGTGTCAGGTCTGTACTACACTCCATAATAGATTATATCTGTTTGTCTCTGTCTTCTTTGCAGACAATTTATTGAACTCCTTACCTCATTTTATAACAGACAAATGAAAACTTTAAATGATAGAATTATACTGTTTACAATAATTGAAACCATTGATTTTCTGATATATTAAATGTAATCCTTTGGGTATGTTTATAAATTTAAAAAATTTTTTAGCTGTTGTAATGGATGTGATGCTTAAATGAATATTATTATTATTATTCTCTTTATTATCAATATTTTGATGAGAAAAGCTGATGGATATTTTCCTTTTTGTTTTTCTCTGTGCAGGTTGTTGCAAATACCGACATCCATCAGAAAGTGGTCGTCGATGTATAGCCCCGCCCCCTGTGAACGTTCCAGCTCCAAGCTGCAGCTACATGTAATCTCTCTGTCTCTCTCTCTCTTCCTCTCTATCCCTTACCTCTCTCTTTCCATCTATCTCAGTCTATCTCCTTATATTTCATTTATCTTCAATGCAATGTTGTTAAGTTAGCATTACAAAAATTTAAAATGAAAAAAAAA
Organism: Mesocentrotus franciscanus; assembly: GCA_037976565.1. Lineage (NCBI taxonomy): Eukaryota > Metazoa > Echinodermata > Echinoidea > Camarodonta > Strongylocentrotidae > Mesocentrotus > Mesocentrotus franciscanus. The sequence continues at coordinate 36,780,197 of CP137669.1, read as the reverse complement.
ATCTGCTGTCATCATGAAATCCCTAATCAGTCAGTCCTCTCCTCTTCCTAAATTCCTTTCCGTCTTTGGGTGCTGAGTGCCATAGATGGTATACCATGTCCATATTTTATACTTGGCACAATAATTTTGGATTAAGAAGAACTAGGATTTCTTCCTGAACTTCAGAAAGGGTATGTTTGTATCAAGATTTAACAGTTAAAAAAAAGGATGATGAATAATCCTGACTACAAAGTCTTGGACTGAGAAAATCTAGTCTACTTTAGTCTTAGACGAAGAAGACCTAGTCTACTTTAGTCTTATACTAAGATGACCTAGTCTACTTTAGTCTTGGACTAAGAAAAACCTGGATTTCTTCCTGAAATAACCAGTGGAGGCCGTTTGCATCGAGATGCAGTAGCGAAAAGGAAGCATAATTATAAATAATGTCTACGGATATGACACCTGTTTGTGAAAAGAGTTTTTAAAGGAAGAAAATCATACACATTATTAGATGTATTTGCCTATTTTATCTCCTGAAAAGGTGAATGAAGAGATCACTCCCTTCTATACATGTAAATATAGTAATGGAAAGCCAGATACATGCATTATTCATAACGATCTCCCGTATACCATCTGCATCCTTGCCTATTTCAACATTCAAAAGTCATAGAAAATGTAGTCACCATATCATTTGACCTTTGATCTTTGACCTTTCATGATGACAAAACCAGCAGGCAGAGAGTTTGAAAGTATTCCTTTCACAAACTGTACATAATCATTTTTTTTTTCCATTCTCGTAGGTAAACGGTACAAGATGTCGGGTGTGGATATGTGTTTCTTTATTAGCGTAGGTAGGGTTGAAGAGTGCGTTTTGTTTTCTTCGGATATTATACGGGTAGATCAAAAAATTTATCTGTATCACATCACAAATTTCTTTATTGTTGGTGGATGTCGTCGTCGATCTTAGTTATTGTGAATCGTGAATAAATTTCTTTGCATTGTATCTTTAAGTGTTCTCATAAACTGGACAAGAAAACAAAATTGAGTTTTTAACAGAAATGAAATAATGTAAGGTTGAAATAGGCAATAGACGTTGTTGATTCACAGAGCATTTCTTGTTATTTTCATTACTTATGGATGCAATATATCAAGATGTAATTGTTGTTTTGTACAGGCACATTAGTGGACTCTCTTTTTCTTACATTATTCAAAATGTGGATTGTTTTGGATTGAGTGTGATAGCAACAATATGTGTATCGATTTCTGGTAGAAGCATATCACTAGTTTTGCCTGCATTGCTTTTGAGGTTTAGTAGCTACACTGCAGAACATTGCACTGTATATCTCCCCCACCCAAACCAACTCATAAAACACTTTCAACGTTGGAGTGACAATCTTTTGTCAACAAGTCATTATCTGTGATTCTTTTACATCATTTTTCTCAGATGGGATTATCTGTACAAGTGATATGGTTTATTTTAAATATCGAACGATGGTAATGATGGATTTAAGATATTTACTGACTAAATATGACATTAAGATTAATTGTCACATATTTCAAGGAAACATTGGTGTAACCTTTACTTTTGATATGCAAATCATACCAAAGTGAACCAGATTTTCTACACAGAAATGTCATTTTCCCTTACCCATCACGTTGTTATGGTAACCCAGTATATAGTGTAATGACATGATCTCCAGTTTTTGTTATATTAGTTTCCCTTCACAGTCATGCATTGTGAATTTGATGTTAAAATGATGGTGCCTTTGGGATGGAATTTCTTTCCTCCCATTCAAACAGTGTACCGCTCCTCTGTAAAGTCATGTACCAGCCAACTTTCCATGGTGGGGGGTACCTTTTATGGTAGGGAATACCCTTAACCCTGCCTGTGCCAAATATGGGAGTGCCATGTACAAAGTCAATGGCATTCCAGTCTCGTGGTAGGCAGAGGGCTAAATATACCGCAGATAAGCTTCAAACATGCAAAACAGAGTATCTTACACGGAGAAGCTCTTGTAGAGGAACACCTTCCTAATTCATATAAAATATGATAAAGATGTGAGCAAAGTTTGATTCATGAATGCATATTACATTAAATGTTTTTTTGTTTCACAACATGACTTACCTATAAAGATTTCTTAACTTTCTGCATGATTTTGTTTTAGCCAGGGGTATTTCCCCAAAAAAATATTGCTTCGATTTTTGTGTTATGAAAGTGCAAGTCAAAATGATAAACTTTTAATAGCTTCTTTGATTGATATTTCCATTTAGGCCTATTTTGTGAAGATACACTGGGAAGTTTTGTTACCTTTCAATCGAAAAACATTTTGTCAAAGTATTACAAACCTCTTCTTGCCATTGAATTGAAATGATGTACTTTAGAAACATGCAGGGGCTTCAAAATATTCTTTTGCAAACATGTCAAGAACATTTTTTTGAAATCTAAAGGATTTTGTTTGGAGATTGTAGTTTGTAATACATAAAAGTGTAGAACCTTTTCAATTTCAAGAAACCGAACAATTTACACTGGCTGGAGTTTATGAGAAGGAACCAAAAAATAGTTTTTCTTATCTCTATATTCATTTCACATTATGCATTATCAGAAAATTATATATGATAAACATTTATCCGAATTAAGAGAATTGTTGCTATTTGCATGCATTGCATAACGTGAAAGCTAATGTATCTCAAACAAAAACTACAATTATAACACATGTAAATCTCTCTCTCACTCTCTAACTCTCGGTGTGTGTGTGTTAAGGACTATATAGGGTGTACTATTATAAACAAAACATATGTTTGTATGGTATCTTAGATTTAAAAGTGAAATGCTTGTAAAGTGTGTGTATACTTTATACTCGATGTAGTTTTTAGATGAGAATTGATTAAGTATGAAAAAAATTGGATTCTTTTTCAAGGTGTAGAATAGAAATGTGAACAGTAAATTAATTGTTGTGAAGCTGTGTAATAATTGTGACGGTTCATTTCAGAGGCAGAAATTCAGCTGGCATAATTATAAAATGAAATATGCCAGTTGAATTATGCAGATATCCCTTAAAAGGTTACATTTTAAATTTATGTTAAAAAAAAAACTAGATGAAATTGTGAAATTTATGTTTTTTTCTTTTAAAAAGTGAATCTTCTGATGAATTAGTTCAGTAGTAATGTAGATGAGTGTGATGCATGTGTTGGGGTTTTGTTTATATTCTGTCACGGAGAGTAAATTGTAAAATCTTCAGATGAAATTTTATTTACTTGTGAAATTTCTGAGGGGCAGGCTCCCATATACGTGCGTGTGGATTTTTGTTGTTTCCATTTTTGTTTTTTCCCCATTTTATTTTTGCTGTGGCTTTTTACTTTTTCTATTCTGAATTAGAGTTTGATATATATTGCTTATACATGTATGTGTAGATAAATATTCAAGTTTTTTTGTCAAAACAATGAAATATAATTCAATTTGATTATGTTACCTATTCATGGAAGAGTTTAAATGCAATTCCTAATTTTAAAGTGGCATCATGTTCTTATAGTGTTGTTAAGCTAGTCTCAAATTGGCAACACATTGTTTCTTGAATTGTATGGTTGTAAGATAAAATCCACAACCATTAGTAGTATCAGTAGTAGACTTTGTTGGATAACTTGTTTAGCACAAGGTTAATCTGCCACAAGGTCCATGCCATTGTACAGAAGGAAGAAGTATCAGTGGGAATAGTTTTGAATTTCTTTAGAAAGACTTGATGAAGTCAATCACAAGTATAATCAACTGAAAGGGAAAATAACAGTAGCAACTTCCTATTGGATAACTACGAAATTGGAAGGTTTGCGGTTTTTTTGGGGGGGACAGGTACATATTACGAAGATTTTAATTCAAAAACTGGGTAAAGTGACAGTCTTTGCTGTAAAGTTATTTTGGAAAATGCCAACCAAATCCATTTTTCCTTTTAAACTGTCCTTCAAAACCCTCTAGAATCTTCCTATGCATACATGTAGAAAGACACAATTCCTAAGCACTCAATCTCAAAGGACTATTATAAGAATTTTTCTAGATGGAGATGTAGGTAAAAGTTAAAGATTCTTGTATTCAGCTCGGCAGAGTCACATAATTGCACCTTAAAGGCCAAGTCCACTCCAAAAATAACTTACTTTCAATAGAAGCAGAAAAATCAGACAAACCAATTCAAAAAAGTTTGAGCAAAATCGGATAACTAATAAGAAAGTTATGAATTTTTAATGACATGAAAAACTTTGAAAATCACTATACAAATTGGCAACTCACTCATGAGTCTGTGATGTCATGTCCTCACTATCCACTAATTATTTTCTTTATATTGATAATATAAATTTCCCATTCCCCCCTAAGAATCTTATTTCTTCACACCAGCATCCAAGTTAGATTGATAGTAATATGTTTTTGTGTGGATGCACTAATATAGAGTAATTTTTGTCCAGTTAAATCATGAAAAATTGAATTTTGATAAACTATTTATATAAAAATCAATAATTATGAAATACAATATTCAGAAAATAGTATCAATTCTTCAAATTTTATAAAAGATTTTGGGAAATGTCATGCATGCAATATGATACAACTCATATAACCTGGGCAAAGGCATGGGGAAATCAAGTTTTGGGGGATAAAAAGGGAAATTAATGGGATTAAACTATAACGCAATTGATAAATAGTGAGGACATGACGTCACAAACTGATAACCAAATTGGCAATTTGTGTAGTGATTTCCATTGTTCCATAGTTTTACATCCTTTTTCAAAATTTTCTGCTTCTATTAAAAGTAAGTTATTTTTGGAGTGGACTTGTACTTTAAATGGTCATTCAGTGTATTTCAAAATACTTTTAAAACACTATTCTGCATTTTGAGTCATGTAGTAATCTCCTCTATGTAAAGTAAGAACATGCCAAATCAGTGTTATCTTCTTTTTAATGGCCACAAATAAAGTTGTTCATTAGTTCATTCAGTGTTCACAAAATTGTGCAGAATTTCCTAGTAAATAGTGTGTATAGTTGTACATTTATTTCCAATTTATTCGCAATTAATGCTTCACATCATTACCCGTTTGCTTGTCTTGAAAGCTACAGAGTATTTAGTTGTAAAAATTCAGCCATGATGCGGATTAGATATGATATTGTTTATCCGACTAAGAATACCTCTACTTCATGCATCATAACCAGTATGATACAGAGGTGCGATAATTCACCTAGAAATTTGCTCTTTGTAATTTCTGAAATTTATTCACAGTAGGCGTGTGCTATTTGACCTCATTGGCAACTAGAATCAGGTAAAAATAAGATGCATGCAATCACGCACTGTAATTACCGTTTGGAATTTTCTTCAATAAGTTGTATACTCGCCTGCAAACACAATTGGATAGGTCTAATCTTCATTTGTGATGAAGTGATTCACGTAGAAGAAGATGGGTTGTCACAATCGAGGCTGAATTGAGGCATTTGATTTGTTTTTAGCTTTACTTTAAGACAAGCAGATTTGAATGGTGTTTAAGCAACAAAACAAAAAGTTAAAATCATGAATGGAAATTGTAGTTTATGCTATAAAATTAACAAAAATATATATGTGTACACCTTAGGATTTAGTTCTAAAGTATGATGTTGCACAATTACATTTTCTTGTATATTTTGATCTTGTTTGCAAATGATTTATATGTTCCTTTTTTTATTTGAATGTTTGTTTTCGTGTACATTGTGTATTCATGTTTTAAACAGACAATTCCATGTGGGAATACATGTATACGTTTCTCTTAAGAATAATTACAACAGCAGAATAAAGTTGGAATGAGATGGAAAGATGAAGTCAGTTTGAGATTAAAAATAAAAAAATACTTCAAGAAAGAGGGCATAGGTGTGTATATATTATTTATGTATGTACTCTCCAAAGCTGCAAATGAAATTCCTGTTTACTCAATCGACTAGGGTAGAAAATTGTAACCAAAATTTTGATTTTCCATTTAATACTCGCGTTTGTTTTGTAAGCCTGCCATTTTTAATCAATGCATTCATCGCTGCTGCTACCCGAAAACCCTTATTTCGGCAATAACACAAAAGCAAATAATAAAAGAATAAAAATATAGTTTCAAGAGTTGTACAATGTACAACCTCTCTTGCCCTGTAACGTTGATTCAGTATGTTGTAAAAATAATTTGATAGCTTAAGAAGTGCATCGAGGCCCTTGAATTTAGCATTGTCATAAATGTGTACCATCACCCTATTAAAGTGTTCAGTAAATTATGTTTTTATTGTTATAATTGTAGATGGTAGAAATATACTCTACTTAGCAGGTATGTAGACCCATTAGTCACTTTGAAGTCTGAACTGTCTGTGTGCTAGACTACACTAATGGGCTCATGGCTCAGTCTGGACTACCGGTAAATGAATTTGAAATATCAGAATAGTCTGTGCCTGCAGAATATGTTCAGATTAGCATCAAAACTTGTGAAAATTTGTTGTTGTTTCATAAATGAAGTAAATAAATGAAATTTGTCCCTTCTTTACAGACAACATCCTGTACATGTACATGATGTACTACATTAAATCAAAATTTTGTTTTCTCTTCAGTATCACCGAGATTTTGGGTAGCAGCAGCTTTATTATAGAGTGATGTAAAGAATGTATGTAGAAGACCAATTCTGAAGCTTGGATGTATAATTTATGTTTTACTTCGTTTCAAATGTACCAGCCTGAAGTGCACTGATGTATCATCATGAATGCAGATGTATTGGTCACTTTGGGCAGAACATTTTGATGTTTCCTCTTTCTTTTAATATTATTTATATCATACAAAAAAGGTTATGTTTTTCTTGTTCAATTAAATACTTCCTAATTTGGAAATGTCTCTTAGAGTATTTTGTGTTGTTAAAAATATTTACCTGGTAGTGCAATGGAGCAAACTTCAGAAAGGGGTTTGGTGGGAGAGGGGGTGGAAAGGGAGAGAGATGAGACATAGATTTTGAGATAGAGGAAGAGGAGAGATTCTTTTGAAGAGAGAGAGAGAGAGAGAGAGAAGGGGTTAGAGAAAAATGAAATGAAAGGAGGTATCCCCCACTGACCCTTCCCCCCAAAATTATTAATCGTTAGTTCACAAACTCTCATCCCGCAAGAATAGAGGGTACAGATTTATGATATTGATAGTATATTTTTACGTGAACATGTTTCATACATATACATTAGCAGCTCGCGCCTAATTATAAGATTATATCACCCACACACACAGGGCACCCTTTACTTTTCAATTGGAAGAAACTAAGATATGGCATACATGAAGCTTCTGATAAGAAAAAGGAACATAACACAAGTGGCACTCCTGCTTGATATTAAAATTTATTTTTAACTTTGTTACCTAGAGTAGAACATGTTAATGTAAACAATTTTGTTTTTAATATTCAAAGAGCAATTTTGTCACAGTGAATCCATAATACAATACATCATTTTCACAGCAAATGAAATATATTCATACCTTTCTATCAACATCCATTTTTCAAAGACTATTATAAAGAAGAGGACAATTATTGCACAATACACCGTATTTGAAAAGAAAATGTTTCAAGGCAATTTACTGGTGTATCCCTGTACTCAAAATAGAGTGACACATACTGTAAACAAGATTGGAGAGCTCAGAAATTAGCCTTTGCAGTCCAACAGATGGTTTAGTCGACCTAAAATTTTCTCTAGCTCACACAAATAAAAGTTTGTCTTTCTTCTTGAAATTAATATTCATGTTCTCTAAAATGTCTGAATACAAATATATGTACATACCAACGATATACAAATGAATCAAATGATACATTTACTTCTTAAATTTCTCTCTACTTACAAAATATCTAGTCATAACCGAAACATATAAATATAAACTACATTGGAAATGGAAAGGAACATACCCTGTTTTCATCATAATTGCAACTCAAATAATTCAAATAACACAATTCTACATTAAGAGCAACTGGCCTTCATCTTTAACAAATACTTCAAACACTAATGTCTACCAATCTGGAGGAGTGTGTGTTAGGTCAGGTTCGTAATCAATGGCTTTGGTGCATTTTGGGGACCATATTCAATTCAGTGCGCATTGTCTTCCAGGTGACCTTCAGCTCTGGACTTGACCTCTGAATGACCTTTAGCCACATCAAGATGATTAACCTACGAGCTACATTCATCTCTATTCAGAAAGTTGACCTCAGAGTAACCTTTCGCATAGTCCTGATGCTTGATTTCCATGTGACCATTAACTTCAGTCCGGTAGTTCACATCAGAGTGACCTGTTCTGATGGTTGACCTCTGAGTGACCTTTATCTATATTCAGACAATTGACCTATGAGTTACCTTCACCTCCATTCAGAAAGTTGACCTCAGAGTAACCTTTCGCACATTCCTGATGCTTGACTTCCATGCGACCATTAACTTTAGTCTGATGTTCACCTCGGAGTGACCTGTTCTGATGGTTGACCTCTGAGTGACCTTGACCTATATTCAGACGATTGACCTATGAGTTACTTTCACCTCCATTCAGAAAGTTGACCTCAGAGTAACCTTTGGCACATTCCTGATGCTTGACTTCCATGCAACCATTAACTTTAGTCTGATGGTTGACCTCTGAGTGACCTCTCTTGGTGAGGGTTATCTTCAGGGGGTAGTGAATGTCCTCATCAAACACCTCTTTTCCTTGGGCTTTGGCCTATTTTATATTTTGAAAAAAATGGGTAATAAGAAGGAGCTTGAAATGTAGTTCGCAGTCATCCATGATACTACAAACAATTATCACAATGCCCTATTGCATAGGCTAAGCAGGGCTCAAATTAAACTAAAAATAGGATGGTCCAATGGTCAAAGGTCAACCCATAAGTTCTTTATAATTACTGAGATTGGGTAGCATAATAAAAAAACAAAATTTATTTATGAATTTCTTGGTGACGACTTTTCTACTCTCTGTAAGACATAAAATGATGGTGATTTGTATAGGTTGAATAGGTTGATAATTTAGCACTCCATCAATTGGTGGACTAATCTACTAGTATCCACTTTAAAAGTATGGGTTTAAACCTCGCCTAAAGTTAGGAGTTAGACAAGGAAAGCGGTCTTTATGAGCAGGTGGTCTTTAAGTAAAAGTACCCGCGCAATGCAGGTTTCTATGAGAAACTCTGCTCAAGGGAAACAAAAAAATATGGCCTTTACAGAGAGGTGGTCTTTCTATACAGGTGGTTGCTAAAGCAGGTTTGATTGTAATACTGTCCAGCTATATCTACTGACCTGCTGATACACACTCCACACCATAGGATCATAGTTCTCCTCAAGGGTGAGATGGAAATGAGATTTGGCCTGCTGACAAAACTTCTCAAGGGTATGGTTCCGACATGGAGCAAATATTACTGCAGTGCCCTGTCAAAAACAAGCACACACATACAAAATTCTAAATCGAAAGCGTAGTTATAAGCATTGATCAAAACTGAATATTTTAAGCAAAAATATCAATGGCTGTCATGGACAACCTCTTCTTCAGACTTAGAATGGCTTCATTATTCTCCCTCCAGAAAAACATCCATGATGACGGAAACCTATGAAAGACATTTTATGCCCAATATAATAACTGAGAAAAAATATTAAAAGTAAAAAATTTCAACAATAGAAAGTCTATTCTGGACAACTGTTCAATAATTTAGTGGTACAGATCAGGTTAATGACAGCACTTTTAGCACTGTGAATCCTATTTGAGTATTTTCTGAGAGTGCATCCGTGTCCATGGTTACAATGTTGTAGAATGATAGCTTCAAAGGATTCAAATAATACTTACATCAGCAGAAAGCAGACTATGGATTGTGTGCGCCAAGTCTGATCTATACTGGTCAAAAAACAGGCTGAAAAAAAAGAGACAGAAGTAGCTTGTTAATCATAACAATCTGTGACATATTAATAATAATTATAATAATGTTTAACTTCTATGAACTTTGTATTGCTGAATATTGAATTTCTGAGTTTTAAAACAGCTAATTTGCTTTTTCTCCAAAAGCAACTTTAATTAAAACCAGAGACAGAGCCTGGAAATACTCAGATTCACTCTCATTTAGGGGGAGGGGGAGTATTTTGTAATGATGTAAGCATAATACACTTCACATTTCTATTTCTGTATCTCATAACACACACATAGTAGGAAGTACCCAAAGGATGTTTTTAGGACCTAATTTTTTATCCCCACTTGACATATTTAGTCATGTAAAAAGACAAATTTGCTGCAGGTAACGGTGGCAGTTTCCCGCATTATTTATGAACAATTAATAAAACTTGCATGTTAAATGAAAACAAATCTGTCTCTAAAGGGTAAAAGGTTTCCTGAAATGATTAATTACTATGAGGCAGTCTGAAATCTAAACAATGAAATTTGAAAAGAAAGTTGTTATTAGGAAGAGTATTTACTGCTGCATAGACTAAAATTCCTTTCTTACTGAATCAAGAGGAAATTTTAAGTGTGCGATCCATTTGGAAACTTTCTTCCAAATCAAAAGCACAAAGTTTGATTCAAACATAAAATTTCCTGATTGAGGTACAGGTAGAAAAGCAAAATTTAAAAAACAAAACACACAAAAACAAAGAAATAAATGAACAATACCAAACAAAACAAAACGACTCCCCTAAGAAAGAAAGAAAATATGTATGGAGGTACTCTTTTGATTAATGATCCGTTTGTTTCTCTCACTCCACCCTTCCTGAAAGTTGATACAATTACATGTATGCTTAGAAGAGAAAGCCTCTTCAGAAGACATGTCTGTCAGCCATCTTGTAAGGTATGATAGATCAGATGTGCTATGGTATGACAGCATCATCGGCTACAAAGCAAACATTATATTCCACTGCTTGATAGTGTGTTCATGATACTTCTAGTCTGGCTTCAAGGAAAGTTGAATATCAAGTCATACTAAATTGTATTTGATATTTATTACGATGGGAAGTTCTTTACATTCTATTGTCAAGCAGTGTCGCTTAACCATAAAAATGAAAGGCAAATTTTACCCTTAATTGTTCATTAAAATTATAATACAAATTGAGAAGAAAAAAAAAGCCAATTCATTTACAAGTGGTAGCAAGAAATTTTAAATGGATAAGGATGGAGGAGAGAGAGAGACAGACATACAATATAACATGGACATAAAACATATATGAGACAGAGCCAGTAAAAGAGAGAGAGAGAGAGAGAGGGGGGGACAGAGGAAGGTAGAGAGAGAAGACAGGCAGTAAAATAGAAGAGGAACAGAACAGAGATACAAGAAATAAATAAAAAAGAGTGATATATATAGAGAGAGAGAGAGAGAGAGAGAGAGAAAAGGGAGGGGGGAAAGAAAAAAATAGGAGGGAGAGAGAAAAAGGATGACACAGAGATACCATTCATGCCTAAAAGAAACTCACATACTAGTGATGCAGCATCAAAGTTTTAGAAGAGATGAGAAGTTGGAGAAAAGATAGAGAAAAAGATGAAAGATTGGGAGAGGAAGAGATAGAGCAAGATAGAGAGAGAGAGAGAGAGGAAGGGGGAGGGGGGAGGGGGGAATGAAAGAGATGTACCAATGCATGCCTGGATGAAACTCACACAGACGAGAGTGCAATGTAGCATCAAGGCATGCATAGTTGGCATACCATAGATTCCTTACCAGTCTGCACAGAGAATGACATCTACACTCTCCCTTAGGTCAATGAAGCTACTCTCCTCATTCCATCTCACGTTTCTATACATATCATATGACAAAAGGAAGAAAGTGTCAGGTCTTCAAAGTTGTCATAATCATTTTCATCATGAGTATCAATATCATCACAAATAATTTGTTCTCAGGTATTAGGATACCGGTAAACTGTAATTGTAATTCATATCTAAAAAAAAAAAAAAATGGGTGTATTTAAGTTTGTGCTAATCACTAGACAAATCATCCTGTATATTATCTGGGAATCTACCACTACTACTACATGTAGTAGTGGTAGATATCTTGTAAAATCAGGGGGGCACAATCCCCCAACTACTGATAATAAAATAAATAAATAAAAGCAAATAAAATCTCATCAGTTATTATTTTTTCAGTGCGTTTTGGGTAGAAAATTTGAAAAAGTGCAGCATATTTCTGTTGTACTTATGGTATGCCAATTGGGTTTGAAAAGGGTGGGGGGCACAGGCGGTTTGTGCCACTTAATCCGCCCATTTCTATTTCTACTACTACAAATTTGAAGACGATATGAATCAAGTTGTACCTGACATCAACTTCAGTCCTTGCGAATCTGTCATTGTTTTTCTCTACAATGACCTCTATATCTGGTTATAAAGAATTAAGGATTAACTCTTACTAAAATTTAAAAAACATTAACAAAAGTTCAATGTTCAAATGTGTCATTTTAAAATGAAATAACACATAACTGGTTCAAAGTTTTACAGGTAATACAAAATAAAATCACAAAGTGAATTCCTCATAAAAAAACATAATCTAAATCTGTTTCATACTGCCTTTGTCAAAGGCATGAGAAATTTTCAAGCAAACAAAAGTAGCAAAGTTATATTTTTACCACTACTGATAATTATTTGATAATTAATTTAATTTTTTTTAAAAATATGTTCCTTTTCAAAACCTGACAAAATATTCAGGTAACAATTCATCAACAGTATAAACCAAACTGGTCAACATTTGGAGTAGACAATCCACATTTACCGGTACGATTATGATCCCAGATGAGACGACTTCAAAAATATATTTGTACAAATTGTCCTTGGAAAAAAAAGCAGTTATCTTTTTAAAAGGATACTTTTACAGGATAAATCATTTCCATCAGTGAGAATGACTCTTGCAGCATCAGAAGTGCATGCAACCTGCAAGTGAAGAGCATATGTTCATACAATGTATATACGTCTTTCTGATCAAGATTCATATGTTATTCATATTCAATTTATTAATAAAATTCATAATTGTTAAAGACGAGTTAACAATGACAGTCAAGAATCATTCATATTCATATTCAGTACATACTTAGTCAGAGGTAGACACTAAAAGGTGCCCATTGAACATAAGTCTCGAAACTTTAACTCTGGACATTCAACATTTCTAACTTAAGACAGGGTCCTGATATACACTGAAATTGCAATCTGGACCCCTATGTAGCAATGTATATATATATATAGCAATGTTATTCATAATTTTAATAGTACTATACATGTAGTTAATCCTAATTTTATAACAATTTAATATATCATCGTTTTCCATTCAAACACATAGTCAAGGTAAACATTGAGCATAGATGGTGAAGTAGAATCTTTTAAGTCATGGCAATATCAAATTGAAGACATAAACTGGAACTAGCAATTTAAACGTTAAACAAAAAAAAAATCACAATCTAAATCAGCCATTCGAATTAATCAAAAGTTGAATACATAAATTATTGATTTTTCAAACAAACCAGGATAAATCTCCTTTAAAGAATTGAATAATTCTTCAAACCATGTATATGTCAAAAACTCATGAAGAAAAGGATAAAAAATCATAAAACCATGAGATTTTTCAATGTATTGCAAATTGGCAATGCTGGTAACAAAAAATTAATCATGCAATCAATGATGGTCGATGACAGATAAAAAAATGATGTTTTTATGAATGAACTCACAGCAATGCCAGCCAAACATGTCATGCCTCCGCCGAGCTCACATACCGTCTTCTCTCTGAAAAATGTAGAACATTTCAAATGATTTCCAAGTGCACACAACAAAACAAAAATGATGAATGAAATCAAATGATGTAACAGTGCATCGAACCCCTTCGGGACAATCATTCCACATTTTGTGGTTTCGCCCAAGGACTAGCTGCAGGCAGAGAGAGAGAGAGCAAATATTTCTGCACACACTGCATCCGTATTTCTTGCATGACCATATGGCGTTAGATGCCAGGAATTTTTAAAAAGGAAAATGATCTTTAAAATACTTAAATTGGCAATCCATTGAAAGTTTCATAATGAACATAATCAATCAAAATTGGCATTTTTTCTAACTTTTTTTTACTATGTTCCCACACTGACATACCCGGTGTCCACACACAACACTTTCCGTGATTAGGGGTGATTAGTTATACTGTTTCGGGATATTTATACGATGAAATTGTGTGTGTGGACGCTTTAACTAACAATACATCGTATAACGAAACGCAGGTTTGGGCATCGTTTCGAACTAGAACTCGATAAAGAATCATGTCTAATCACGCCTAATCACGGAATGTGTTGTGTGTGGACGTAACTAGTATAACTAGTCGAACTAGAACGGTATAACTGGGCGGGGCTTAACGTGACCTCGCGCAAAAGGAGACCTAACCTCTCATTTCCGCTTCCATTTCATGACCGCAGTAGCAAAAATTTCGCTGTAGAGTTTCGGCATTACTTTCTTGTGTGTGTGGACACCCTGGAATTTATACTATGATTCTTTATACGACGTTTCTTATGTGTGGACACCCTCAAATTTATACGATGATTCTTTATACGACGTTTCGTTATAGAGTTTCGGGATAAATTGTTTTGTGCGTGGACACGCTGATAAATGTTGTTGTTAGAGACATCACATGTTGTCAGAACAATGTAGCAATAAAAGGAAAATATTGTTGTTGCCAATTTGAAGAACAGCATGTGATCAATTAAGCCCTTAAATCAAATTCTGTCCTGAAAGGGTAAAGGCGGCTAAAGACTGTTTTAGACTTCTATTGAGATTTTCTTTTTGCCTGTGACATGAAAAGTTAATGTAAAGTGACTCAATGGTAAAATTCAAACTTGCAATCTAATGTAATATATTTAATCTTATTATACAAATAAGCCAGAACCACAGCAAGATTGAAACTCTTGAGTACCTCAGCTATTTTGTGACAAATATGTTAAAGAATAGATGTAAGTAATTCTAACATGGAACAATTATGACATTCAAGATAAAAATGAATTGTCCAGATGTGACTGATTTGGATTCGCGATCAGTACCGGTATGATAGACACATGGTATGAAATGAAAGTCCAAAGTTTCAAGACAAAATGATCATGGTTTCGTAAATGGATGGTTATTCATAGGCATTGTGAAATGTGGGAAAAGCATTTGCTTTGCAAACAAACATATCAGTCTCATTCTCTCACAAAACATGTTAATGAATACCTATTAATTCTACCTTGAGCCGTATTGACAGTTTTTCACAGGAATACTCATTGCCATTATAAATCCATCCAAAGACACTCACGTTGTATTTTAAATTTCTACCTTATTCTAAAATCACTTCAAAATTATGTTGAATACTTATCATTATTGTATCAATTTACACTTACTTTTATGTATATAGATTTAATTTTTTTTTAATCATTCTCAGTAATTGTATAAAAAAAAAATCACAATTCAGTTTTTCATGACTGCAAAGATTTTAAATCAATAAACCTTGTCAAATCAAATCAATTAAAATTTAATTCAAATCCTACTCGAGTAAGATTTCTATGATTCTAACTTGCTATTATAGTAGATATAAAACAATTATACAGTCAAACCTGCTTTAGTGACCACCTGTCTACAAAGGCCACATTTTTTGTTTCCCTTGAAAATGGTTTCTCATTAAAACATGTACAAGGAACCTGTCTACAAAGACCACATGTCTACAAAGACCAATTTTGTGTGTTTCCCTTGGGTGGTTGCTATAGACAGGTTTGACTATCTATTGAATTTGATACAAAAGGGAATGAAATTCTAAAGATGAGTGGGACCACAATTCTGTATGCTTAGAGCCAGAAGGGTTCACTGTCAAGTCATGTACTTTTACAAGGAACATCATTCTGGTTCTCAGTAAATATAAAATATAAAAAGGTTCTCGGTTAAAGTTTACCTGAACAAGTCTCTGTGTGTCAGACAATGATGGGCTAAGACTTCTTCTGAGGGCCATACACCTATCAACAATATGGTTCCAAAGAGAAATGGAGAGAGAGAGGGAGAGAGAGGGAGAGAGAGGGAGAGAGAGAGAGAGAGAGAGAGAGAGAGAGAGAGAGAGAGAAAGAAAGAGAAAAAAAGAGAAAAGAGAGGGGGAAGGTACCTCCAATTATATGTTAACATGTTAATAGCAACACACTTTACTTATCATAAGAGTAATTCTTCTACTTCTATGGTAATACTCATCAACGCCTGTTCAGTATCTAGATGAGGGTAAAGCACAGAGTTGTTATATACAGCTCTATGCAGTACAGTTCCTGAAAAGGGAACTAAATTGTTTCAAGAGCCACCTTGAACTGCTCCAAAGAAGGCAGTTCGACGATGATCTGAGGTAGCTCGTCCCAGTGGTTAAGTGTCCTGGGGAAATAACTAAATTTGTATTTGTAAGTGTCTTAAATCAGGTCTTTTGTCAATTATGTCAGAGTACGGAAAATGTCCTAACCTCATGTGGGTTTAAATTGCGCACAAGAAAACAATGGCATAGGTGGCTACTGTGTTCAAATTTATTTTTAAAAATGATCGAATATTACAAAATTAATCTCTTGAAACATAATATTCATTGTCTGACTCTAGTAGCAGAGATTCAAAAATAACTTCCAAAAATCCATTGTAAAGTGTACTGTAACTCTCTTTACTATATACTAGTGGTGTCTCTGTTTATTGAAATGTTTACAAAATAAGAGAAAGGAGCAGAATAATAATTAACTTTAGGGGGGAATTCAGGGAAAATATATACATCATGATATACATGTACTTACACACATTTCCAGTGTTGTTGAATCCAATCAGCTCTTTAGGGGAGAACTGCTCTTTGAGATGTCTACAAAGTTTTCAATAAAATCCATAAGAAGAAAGTCATTATAGGGGAAGTCTTCATTTTGGTGCAGATATCTTAGTGTGAGCAAATTTCAATCACCCACTTAGACCAGCTAGAGCCCCCGAATGACTACAGTGCCACTTTCAATGTCTGGGCTCTACCTATGCCACAGCTTGAATGAGGGTTCCACGGCTGAAAGAAATACCAGAGTTCACTTGTCTTTCACAATATGGGAAGTAAGTCAGTACTTAGAGTTTCTTCCAAGTTTGCAGAGAGATCTTCCTAGTTCTTTTCACAAACACAAACCAACATTCAAAGATTCAAGCATTGTCATTAACATTGTGCAGGATTTTGTATTTTTTGCCGAATTGTGAAAAGATATTGGCAGACACGGTACATTACAGCAATAAAATATTTTATTTATTTAAAAAAAACTTTATTGAGAAGCCCAGTTATCTTGACAAAAAGGGTGAAGAAGGACATGGGAAGCCAGCATTAAGTTTCTTATAAGAATAGAGCGAAATATTCCTACTTCTTTACACAAAATAACATGTAACTTTTTAATTCCTAAAACGGTGACGTGACTAGAAAAAGATTGCAAAACGCTGCCCTGCATCAATCATGCCAACTAATACACACAAAACCTACATGTACATGCATTGTAAAAATTCTGACAGGAACAGTCATGAATGGGTTACAAATAACCTTTCAAAAACCTAATTGTACATGTACATGTAGTAAAGTGGCTTGTATACAAACCTCATATCAATGCAGAAATCTCCATGGGATGGGCTTGAATATTGAAACCAAGAGTAATTTTCTGTGCCATCTGACGATGATGAAATTGAAGGAAGTTTTTTGGTTGTCAACAATCCATAAGAACTAAACCTCCGGACAGACACCTCGCTGGTTATATTCTTTCTTGTGATTTCATTGTTGAATCCCTTGTTCATCAGAGCCTGTTGAAAAATGGAAATTGTAAAAATATGACTTCTGAAAATGATAATGAAGAAATAATTTGCATCAACAGGTTAACCCAGTCATATATCAGCTATGAACTTCTGAAGTACTCATCCTTTTGATGGTGACCATCATCCTTGCTATCATGATATAATAATAATAATAACTAGCAGGACCCGTGGAAAATCCACGGGATTCTAGGGAGGGTGGGGGTTGAAAATAGATATGTGCTAACGATTATTATTATCGATATTATTATATATATTTTTTTTTTTAATTTTTTTTTTAATAATATTTTTTAAAGATAATTTCTTTTTATCATTTTATAATTTTTCTTCTTCTTTTCATTAATATTGTACTCGTTAGAATATCAACCTTTTGTTTGCTGTCCCATGTCATTTTGAATTTTTTTTTTATAAATATGTATCATGTAATAAAACTTGAAAATTGGAAGAAAACAGTGAAATCAATAAGTTGTAATTAAAATTGATGCATATATTTTAGACTAATACTTTCTTTTTACTTTCGTTAATTACGATTATTGTCGTCACTTAAATTCGTTCCTACTGTTTTCACTATCCCTTTCCGGATCCTCACTCTCGTTATCTATACGAATATTGTTCTCATGCATGCACTGAAAATAATATACAAATATACAAATATAAAATGACACTCGAGGATCTAGCTAAAACTATTCGCATCGAAGGAACATCAAATCTTATTATATTCTCCCGAGGGCCATCGCGGCCCGAGGAGAACAGTACTATTGATGTTCCTGAGTGCGAATAGTTTTAGCTTGTTCGAGAATGAGTCATTGTATATTTGTTTTATATCCCTTCCACCCAGGCGCGGATCAAGGATTCCTTAGGGGGCCCAAATTTGAAGTTATGCGAGCCAAATATTGGTACGTAATGAGCAAAACGTTTTTTTTTGGGGGAGGCGGGGCAGACAAAACATCCGCATCACCCCACTCTTACATGCAAGCCCCGCTCAACGTTTTCATAGTGATTCGGGGTCAAGGGGCGGATCCCCAGAAGCTCAGGGTTTTAGGCATTAAATTACGGTCAGATAAGCATCCCGGGTCCGCCTTAGGGCCATTGAGTGGGTCCAGGGGGCAGAGCCACCGGAAGTTCAGGGTTTTTAGGCATTTAATTACGGTCAGATGAGTATAATTTGATACCTTATTTGTGGCACTGGCAGGTCACTCATTGGCGTGGGGTCCAGGGGGCGGAGCCCCAGAAGCTCAGGGTTTTAGGCATTTAATCACGGTCAGATGAGCATATTTTGATACCTCATTATTTTGTGACACTGGCAGGTCACTATTTTTCTTTCTTTCTCTCTTTCTTTCTATTTCTCTTTAATATACTTTTTCCACAAAAGTGGGGAGGGGGTGGAGCTCGAGCCCTCCGAGCCCTGCCATTCCGCGGACCCTGACATGTAGGCCTCTAAATAAGTATATTTTTGCCCGACTGTAAATTTGGGAATTTGTCATTTTCCAACAAACGCAATCAAAAGTATAATGTACTAAAAATCTCGGAAAATTATGTCATTTCAGCAACATTTGTAAATCACCGGTATCGAATTAGAAATAAACCACGTTTAAATTTCATTTGGGGCAGGCCCAGCAAGCACCCAAGCCCCGTCAATGCAGCGCCCCCGATCTACACCTTGTTGGCGGGAAAAATCGCAACTGATCTCCCTACCTTTCTTCTTTTTCTCTTTTTTTCTTTCCCTTCCCTTCTTTCTCTCTCTTTTAGGAGTGCTGGGGAAGGGACAAGGGCCAATTCACACGTTTTGGCGGGATTAATCGCAACTGATCTCCCTTCTTTTCACCCTTTTCTTTTCTTCTTACTCTTTTTTGTTCCATTTTAGCTCTCTTTTGTTGGCGGGGCGGGGCGGGCGAGGGAGGCAAAGTTTTTTGGCCCTCGATTCACAACTTGTTGGCGAGAAAATTGCAACTGATATCCCCTTCTTTTCCTTTCTTCCTCTTTTTTCTTTCTCTTTATCTCCTCTTTTCCTTTTTCTTTCCCTTTCCTTCCTTCTCTCTTATTTTGTTGATGAGGGGGTGGGGAGGCAACAGCCCAGGAGGCAAGGCCCTTTCGCGCCCCCTTCTCCTTCTTATTTACACCTTTTCTTTTCTTCTTCCTCTTCTTTCTTTCCCTTTCTCTCCCTTTTCCCTTCTTTTCCTTCTTTCTCTTTTTTTTTTTCTTTGCTGGGAGGGGGACAAAGGCCCCTGCCCCCATGGATCCGCGCCTCCTTCCACCTGTAGGCCTATCATTCCTTGCACACTTCCGCCAGTACACATAAAATCCACGGGATTCTAGGGAGGGTGGGGGTTGAAGTGCTAACGATTATTATTATCAATATTATTATATATTTTTTTTTATTTATTTTTATTTTTTAATAATATTTTTTAAAGATAATTTCTTTTTATCATTTTATAATTTTTCTTCTTCTTTTCATTAATATTGTACTCGTTAGAATATCAACCTTTTGTTTGCTGTCCCATGTATCATTTTGAATTTTTTTTTATAAATATGTATCATGTAATAAAACTTGAAAATTGGAAGAAAACAGTGAAATCAATAAGTTGTAATTAAAATTGATGCATATATTTTAGACTAATACTTTCTTTTTACTTTCGTTAATTACGATTATTGTCGTCACTTAAATTCGTTCCTACTTTTTCACTATCCCTTTCCGGATCCTCACTCTCGTTATCTATACGAATATTGTTGTCATGCATGCACTGAAAATAATATACAAATATACATAAAATGACACTCGAGGATCTAGCTAAAACTATTCGCATCGAAGGAACATCAAATCGTATTATATTCTCCCGAGGGCCATCGCGGCCCGGGAGAACAGTACTATTGATGTTCCTGAGTGCGAATAGTTTTAGCTTGTTCGAGAATGAGTCATTGTATATTTGTTTTATATCCCTTCCACCCAGGCGCGGATCAAGGATTCCTTAGGGGCCCAAATTTGAAGTTATGCGAGCCAAATATTGGTACGTAATGAGCAAAAACGTTTTTTTTTTGGGGGGGGGGAAGGCCGGGGCAGACAAAACATCCGCATCACCCCACTCTTACATGCAAGCCCCGCTCAACGTTTTCATAGTGATTCGGGGGTCAGGGCGGAGCCCCAGAAGCTCAGGGTTTTAGGCATTAAATTACGGTCAGATAAGCATCCCGGGTCCGCCTTAGGGCCATTGAGTGGGTCCAGGGGGCAGAGCCACCGGAAGTTCAGGGTTTTTAGGCATTTAATTACGGTCAGATGAGTATAATTTGATACCTTATTTGTGGCACTGGCAGGTCACTCATTGGCGTGGGGTCCAGGGGGCGGAGCCCCAGAAGCTCAGGGTTTTAGGCATTTAATCACGGTCAGATGAGCATATTTTGATACCTCATTATTTTGTGACACTGGCAGGTCACTATTTTTCTTTCTTTCTCTCTTTCTTTCTATTTCTCTTTAATATACTTTTTCCACAAAAAGTGGGGAGGGGTGGAGCTCGAGCCCTCCGAGCCCTGCCATTCCGCGGACCCTGACATGTAGGCCTCTAAATAAGTATATTTTTGCCCGACTGTAAATTTGGGAATTTGTCATTTTCCAACAAACGCAATCAAAAGTATAATGTACTAAAAATCTCGGAAAATTATGTCATTTCAGCAACATTTGTAAATCACCGGTATCGAATTAGAAATAAACCACGTTTAAATTTCATTTGGGGCAGGCCCCAAGCACCCAAGCCCCGTCAGTATGCAAGCGCCCCCGATCTACACCTTGTTGGCGGGAAAAATGCAACTGATCTCCCCTACCTTTCTTCTTCCTCTTTTTTTTCTTTCCCTTCCCTTTTCTCTCTCTTTTAGGAGTGCTGGGGAAGGCAAGGCCGATTCACACGTTTTTGGCGGGATTAATCGCAACTGATCTCCCTTCTTTTCACCCTTTTCTTTTCTTCTTACTCTTTTTTGTTCCATTTTAGCTCTCTTTTGTTGGCGGGGCGGGGCGGGGAGAGGCAAGGTTTTTTTTCGATTCACAACTTGTTGGCGAGAAAATTGCAACTGATATCCCCTTCTTTTCCTTTCTTCCTCTTTTTTCTTTCTCTTTATCTCCTCTTTTCCTTTTTCTTTCCCTTTCCTTCCTTCTCTCTTATTTTGTTGATGAGGGGTGGGAGGCAACAGCCCGGGAGGCAAGGCCCTTCCGCCCCCATCTCCTTCTTATTACACCTTTTCTTTTCTTCTTCCTCTTCTTTCTTTCCCTTTCTCTCCCTTTTCCCTTCTTTTCCTTCTTTCTCTCTCTTTTTTTTCTTTGCTGGGAGGGGACCAAGGCCTGCCCCCATGGATCCGCGCCTCCTTCCACCTGTAGGCCTATCATTCCTTGCACACTTCTGTAATAGCATGTACGTACCGTACTCACATTCACATCACATTCAAAAAAGAAATAAAGAAAACAACAATTGCGCACGGCTCAAACATGAAACATTGAATTATCTAAATACACGCTATATACAGGTACTTCATGCAGTATAGCTAGAGTGCTGCAGTTACTGCATAGGTTAAATTGCATTGTGTGAGCGCCGTGACTGGCCTGACACCGCAGGAGTTGCCGTGCGGAGGCATGTGATATTACCTAAGCTCGCTGAATTTGTCTTCTCTTCAGTTATATGGTCTCGACATTTACAATCTATTTGCGTTATTATTGTTGTGATTTCAATGTAGTTTTCATAAAAAGACCAATAAAGCAGAAGCTTGGACTATGATTATGTTGGCATGGTCCACAGAATTTGTACAAATATATTCAAAGTAAAGATTTTACGCGAAAAATCGGACTGTTTGTGCCAATATATTGTAACCGTCGCACGAATTATCTCGACTGTGTGTGTGCGTGTGTGAGCGTAGAACCACGTATTACGTTGACGTCAGTTTGGCTGATGCGTATATATAGCAAGATGCCTCACACGGGATAGGCCCATCCCATCGCATCATGTATTTAGTACGCTACATGACGTGAGTGGCGTGTCTCTAGATAAAGTATCTCTTTGATTAGACTGCATATAGCAAGATGCCTAACACGGGATAGGCCCTCCCCTTTGCGACGTGCATATTTGCTACAACACATCATGGACTGTACTGTCTCTTGATAGTGTGATCTCTTTGATTAGACGTGCAGAGGGCGGGTGCACGCCTCGCCGACTTCGCTCGCGGGTTCGTCGCCTCCTTGCACGGACGACGCCGGCCGTGCTCTCGTCGCCCGTCCTCCCGGGACCCGAAACCACCTTTTAACGACATGGACGGCGACCACGGGTCGACGTGGCACGCGGCATGCCCGATCCCATCCATTTGGAATTGTGTCGCCGTTCAGCCACGGCAGAGGCGGGCAGGGTCGAGGAAAGACGGGTTTGATGTCAAGAAATTCACATTGGCAGACCGTTACGCACCCCCCGCGGCGATTTTGCGTATTAATATATAGATAATGATAATAATAATAATAATAACAACAAGTCAACGCAAAGCGTAGCATCCCCTTGCTGGGTACAAATGGCCTATATTTAGCAGTTTTAGCATATTTAATGAGTTGTGACTCAATAATAATAATAATAATAATAATAATAATAAAAATAATAATACCACTTTTGTAACCCCTACTACTAGTACTACTACTACTAATAATAATAATAACAATCATAATAATCATGGTACTAATTATCAAGGGAGAAAGCAGTATAGTTGGTCTAAATGAGGAAGATGGAGTGTCATTGTGGCATGAAAGTCAGTAACCTCTCGTAAGAGGGGAAATGCTAACTTTAATAAATAATGATGCTGATGAATGACAATAATCATAATATGCCGCTCTTGTATGTGCATATATTGTGATATAATGTCTCTTTGCGCCTCCAAAGGACTTTGGATATTAACAGGCTTTAGCTCCAGCATCTGTAGCACTTGGCCCGCCTGCCCGGTGCATTCCAGGAATATTATCATCCTCTTCCTCAAGTAATTCCTTGTCATCATCACTGCCACCATCATCATCTTTATCGCATACCACATTTGCATAGATCTAGCGCTTAATACGTTTCTAAGCACTTAACATCGTGATTATTGGTAATAATTGGATTCAATTGCTAATCAGTACTTGATAGTAGTAGTACACACGCTCTGCTCCCTGGGAGCTATTCCATCACTATCATCATGATCATCTATCAATCATCATCTGCATCGAACTACAACCACTACTGCACTAGGTCTACTATCATCGATCATCATCATCATCATCACTGTCATCATTTTTTTTGTTGCAAGTAGATGTAATTTACACCAAGTTGGCTAATAATGAATAAACATTATGGGGATGCACTTCTCGCTCTCATCACAGTCATCAGACTATAGTATTCTATAAACTGTTAAACTTATATACCTTTCCAAGAAGTTTCCATCGTTGTTTAGCAGCAGCCCTGTCATTTTCTTTCAATCCTGTTTTAGAAGACATCTTTGCACACTTGCAGATCCTGCATTTGTTTTTGACATTATCAGGTTGTGTTTAAAACAGGGATAGTCTTGGTAACTGGAAGTTTGAATTTGACTCTGCTATCCTGATCCCTATGACTATGTCTGAGCCTGAGTCAGGCTGAAACGGATCAAGGCTCGGTCAGGTGTGTGAGGAACTGAACGAAAATGTAGCTGACAACTTAACTGTCCTGTACCAGGCCAAATCCAGGACAAGCGACTGCGCGTTTCCGGCCTGTCACGGGCCAGAGTGTCCGGGTGGCGATCTGTGTCCGCAGACACAGGTCGCCGAAAATTGGGTGGCGAGACGCGTCTTACGTCGGCGATATGTGTCTTAGGTCGGACACATGTCGCCGCTTAAGTCACGGCGAGATGTGTCCACTGGCGAAATGCGTCCTGAACCCTACAACTTAAAAAATCGACTTAAAATGTATATACCTCCACTCTGCTCCACTTGATTGTATCTTACCATTAATATTGTATTTTTATGTAACATAAGACAAGAGAGATGTACTGTTTACTCCCAAATCGTTTGTTGGCTACAATTTATATCAAATTAATAACACCATAAAAATGGCTAAACGTACGAGTCTAGCCGCAAACGGAACAGTACTTCACCATACAATTGGCTGTACGTACGAGACTAGCCCTTGACACTAGCGACCAATAAGCCTGCGACCAATACGTTGGAAGCCCACAATGTTAGCGCTTAATGAGGAAGCCAGCCACCAAACGGGGTTGTAGTGTTTCCAAATCGTCTAATCGAAAAGGAAAAAATACCGGTTTGAGCCCAACTTCAATCTGAAACGGTGAAACCCGGAAAAAACTGTCGGCATGTGACACATGTTTGGCAGTAAAGAACAACTTTACCGCTTTTACATGGTGTGGATCAATATGTAACGGAAACGTCATACGATTTTTTTTGAAAGACTTCAAACTTAAAGCCGAATTGTTGCCATTATTGTGTAGATAAGCCCTCGATATGCCGGTTTGAGCCCTAACTTCAATCTGCAGAAGACAAAAAAAATATTGGCACGTGACAAACATATGCGCCCTAATTAGGAGTAATGATCAAAAACATTTAATTTGATAAGCTCTTTATCTTATTGAAATATTATACAATACTTTATATGGCCTTTAAATCTAAATACTGTTAATTTGAGTTATATATTTTATTAAACGTTATGCGTTAATTAATGGCCGATTTCCATCTGAAGCTCTAATATAATTTACCAACTGTGAAAACCTGGCCAAAAATAACTTGAAACTCAAGTATTTCATATTTTGTTTAGTTCAATCTTTTTATTTAGCAATAGTTTGAAAATGCTTAAAATTACCTACATCTATTTGTTTAAGTTTCTAAACTCAATAGAATTGCATGTTCCTATAAAAAGGGCGTATTATATAACCTCAACTTGAAATTGAAATGTCAAAATTCGATAGAAATGCGTGTTCCTAAAACTAAAAGGGCATATTATAATCTCAAATCGCTATTCGGGTCGCTATTCATACAAATTAGATAAGCAATGAACAAAATGGTAATAACAAAGGGAAATATTGGATGGGGGACGCCCCGCGGCTGTGGCGTAGCTGCGGGCGGGGGCTACACATGGCCCCGAATATTTGTCTCTTTAAGAAGTATATTTTACCTTTTATCTTTGATAATTATATAGAGACATCCCCATAATCTAGCTAATATATTTCCCCGCTCCTGCGGTGACGAAAAAGTAGTAAAACATCTTATCATATCATAATTTGTCCGCCTTATGGGAAATGTTGCCCCACTACCCTGCCCCCGACTAATCTTATCCAGGCTTTGCCACTGAGACATTAAGTAGAACAAGCAGGCCCACTATCACTGAGTTTGCTATTTCAGAAACTAGTAATTGTTTATAAACGAAAATAATGTTTTTGTAGCAAGTAGGTTTAAGTAGGACTTATGGACCTACAAATCATTATAGCCTCAGCCATATCCAGGCATCCAGAAGCTCTTCAATTAATAGCCAATGAAGACTGATAGATTTTCGTTTTTCCAGGAATTATCATACCTCAGGATACGAGTAATCATATTGATTAACCTAACTTCATTTATCCATAATCTTGATTTCCTGAAACTTTCCTAACACCGAAACCAAATGGGTTTGGACCGGACCATGAGCCTAGTTACTGCCCGGAGAGGGATGAGGGGGGCACTTCAAATTGTTTTTTTGGGGGATAGGGGCTTGAACACTTTCGGACCTTGAAGGGTTTTTCGCGTCATGTAGCGTAAAAATTGGGGTAGGATATATATAGCCCAGGCGCGGATCCACGTGGGGGGAGGGCGCCCGACGGCCCCCCCACCTGGCAAAAAAGTTTAGAGAAAAGATGGTAACTACAAATTTTCCTTTTCGTTTGCTCAATGGGAGGGGTTTTGAGTTTTTTTTTGTTTCTTTGTTTATTTTACTTAGTGCTCACACTCCCCCCACTGAGCGAAATATCGATCGGCGCGATTTTTACATTTCAGGCCGCCCCTATTGGAAAATCCTGGATCCGCCCCTGCTAAAGCCCTCGTAACATCAATAGCCCTCGTAGCATGATTATAAATGGATTTGAATAATTATTACATCATTACATGTATATTTTCTGTGTTTGCTTTGAATTTATGTCTCGAATTAATTAATGTTTACCTTTTTCTGAACCTGATTGCATATTTATGTTTAAATTCCGTATTTTTCCTGTGTTTGTTCTGTATTTATCATTATATCCTGCCTCCTTGTCGCTACGAGGGCTATATCGCACCCTAAATAAAAATAAATAAATAAAAAAATCTCACGCCCCTCACCGCGGCTACGCCACAGCCGTGGGGTGTCCCATATTCATTATTTCGCTTTCTTATCATTTTGTTCATTGCTTATTTCATATTCATTTTTTGAATGAATAGCGACCCTCGATCACCCCGTATTATATAGCGACCCTCATTTCGTATTATGAATATAATATAGCGACCCTCATTTCGTAATATGAATAGCGACCCTCATCCGATCCTATTATGAATAGAGACCCTTTTCTCAAATTATGAATAGCGGTCCTTATGAAAAGCGAGGTTACCCCTCGTGTTTTGCTATGATATGAAATCTGTTATTTTGCTGTGACATTGGAGACTCTGGTGAAAGCTTTTGTCCAATCTTTCTTCTCTTTATCAATATCATCCATGTTACATTTTCACTTTTTTGTTTTTTTTTTTTCGAAGACACCATAGCCTGAATTCTATCATTCTTTTGTTGCGCTAACTACGACCAAAGTCTTATTGGTCGCTTGATCGAAATATAGAAGAGATCTTTCTGTGCGGTGAACTCTGAGTCTAAGACCCAAGAAACTCGAAGGTGAGTCGTGCTATAATTATCCATATATTTAATATATTCCGCTACAATCATGACTGCCATGTACTTTAGATACATTTCTATTTTCTAGTGCTTTCATACTATTTCAGGATTTCATACTAGATCTAGATGTTTTGGAAATAACATACTGTGCAATCTACTCTCGAACTTTTCAGTTTTTGTCGTCATGAGCTAGTTTTCAGCCTTACCCCTTACCTCCGGAAAGTCTTCCCAGACTTTAGGGGACAATCTCGGGAATTTCCGTGCAAATTAAAGAATAAGAAGAAGTTCGAACTCATAGACCTAATTACATTTTAAGTTAACCGTTCAATTTCGTAAGTTTCTTGCATCAGTGATCAGAATAAATTCGAGTTATACTGCAACAGATTACCCTATTCCAATCTAGGTGGGTCTTAAATGGTGGATCTATTCTGAAAAGTGAAATGAGTCGTTAATTATACAATGGCAATGGCACTGCTACTGCTACTACTAGTACTAGACTCTATACTATACTATAGACTTTGTATGTAGGCCTACAGTATAGTGCTAGTGCTATCCTGCTACATGCCGTACGCATGCATGCATATCTGTGTGTGTTTAAAATAGTCATCGAGTAGTCATCGAAGTCAAAGTAGTCTAGATCTACTGCATGTTGCCTGGTTTCCGGTCACATGAGCGGTTTTTCACAGATAACTTCTCTGGCAATGAATTATATAGGCGCTAATATATTCTACTACTACTACATCACTTTGTCGCGAAAATTCTAACAAATCATGCGATGCCATTCTTTCTCGTGAAGTTCCAAACATTAAATGTCCCTAGTTCGCCGTCTGCGTGGAGCATTTTCCTGCCCTTTTCCACTCTCAGAGTCGGACTCGAGATCAAGGCTTTTAGATAAATCTCAAATAATTTGTCTTGATGAATTAATTTGTTCAATTGCAGTGTTTCTATCTCCCTGATCCAAGTGTTATTATTAATGCCACTCTATAAAGTATGTGTTCATGGCATGCCAAAGTGGATGAGGTATTGAGTTGTACTGAACGAAACAAGATGACTGTCATTTATAATAATAATACATAAGATTTGTAAGGCACCAAATCCACTTGACAATCAAATGCTCAAGGTGCAGCTTGTGCAAAAGATGAAATACATGATAAATAGACAAAAGTACAATAGGAAAGGTATGATGGTTGTTGACAAATTCAGTTGGTCATGTCAGTTCTCATTTGCGAATATGTAGAACTGTGATGGGCTAATGTAGCTTTACAAGCTCAATTGATGAGATAAACTGAGCACAGCATAAAGGTATATTTTGTGGGGCAGTTTTTAAACAAGAGCGCTGTCTTTTCGTTAAATTAGTTGTCTGTGAACTGTGAAAGATAACAATAAGACAATTATTAAAAGATGACCAATTTTTCTATCGAATGCAAAACATGTCAAAATGCGGATAGGGCCTATAGATGTAGGGAAAATTATGAGAAAGATTTTATCTTTCGTTTCGATATCTTTTCCTCAGATTAACTTTAACAGAAGAACCCAACTCATGGAACTTATTATAGACATTGCCACAAATGTTGAAGATGCAAGATGGTATGGACACCTAAAGATTTCACATAAAAATTGACAGGTATAGGCCTACATGTACGTCTATTTATAAACATGATGGTGTAATATTCAGTGATCTTGAAATTGATTTTCCTTAATATATGTAGGTAAACCATGAAAAGATATATAAGAGATACAGTCAAACCTGTCTATAGCGACCGCCTAAGGGAAACACAAAAAGTGGTCTTAATTGTAGACAGGTTCCTTTAGTACATGTTTCAATGAGAAACCATTTTCAAGGAAACAAAAATGTGGTCCTTGTAGACAGGTGGTCTTTGTAGACAGGTGGTCACTAAAGCAGGTTTGACTGTATATGAGTACAATTGTGGAGTAAATGTGATAATTTTGGATTGTTTTTCAAAATGTTTTAAACATTTGTAAATAGAATGTATGGAAGTGATTCATTTCTAGGATGGACTAATGTGGCCACAGTAAAGTGGTATCATTTGAAAAAAAATTATTTTGGGGGGTGTCAGGAAGAGTTTGGAAACAATGTTTCCAAAGTCAGTAGATTTACAAATTTGTCAGAAACAAGTTCTGTAAATGACCTGTCACAAATTTGTATGAGGAGAGGAGGGGGGACAGAAGAGGTAAAATCTTGATCATCAAACACTGCTACGTGAACATGTTTTCTTGTTGAGACTTAAGAAGACTTAATGATGAACATTAGTGCAATTATAATTTGTGTATACTGCTTTTACATATTTAATTTTTAATTTTTTCTTCATTTTTTTTTTAGGATGATGCTTTCCATAGGAGATGAACGCCGATGGAGCAAGATGACAACTTGAGGAGACAAAGGCAGAACAACAAAATAATGGGCCGTTTGGAGAGG